>JARYGA010006049.1:0-247095 GCA_030545235.1 Helianthus tuberosus
TATCCAAGCTCAGAGCACAGATATTGCCTGAGACATATACATGAAAATATGAAATCAAAATGGGGTGGTGATGAATACAAAAACCTGTTGTGGAACTGTGCATCTGCATCAACAGTTCTTGAGTTTGAAAGGGCTATGAAGGCAGTTCTTGATAAGGACAAAGGACTACATGATTGGCTAAAAGAAATTCCAATCAAACATTGGGTCAGAGCCTACTTCACAGGTATGTAATTTACCACTTGAATTGTTTTAAGTTGACTTGTTTTGATCATGTTAATTAATTGAATTGAACATATTCCAGGCAGGGCTAGGTGTGATATTTTGCTGAATAACATCTGTGAGGTATTCAATAGGCAATTGATTCAAGGTAGGGACAAGCCTATAATAACCTGCCTTGAGTATATCCGAGAGTACCTTATGAAGAAGATTGTTGTGGTGAATAACAAGATTGGCAAGTGCATAGGCCCATTAACACCAGCTGCTACTGCTGTGCTTCAAACTGCAAAGACTGAGGCTGTAGAATACACTGTAATCTGGAGTGGAGGAACAAAGTTTCAGGTTAGCACACACTTCAATGACCACCAAGACCAGAGAGTTGTGGTATTAGATGAAAGAACATGCTCTTGTAGGAGATGGGATCTGACAGGCATCCCATGTAGACATGCAGTGGCATGTATCTGGAACATGGGATTGCATGGTAAAGGTGATGGAGTTCCTGAAAAATGGGTACATCCAATGTATTGGGTTGAGTCTTGGGTTGAGGTTTACAAGCATAATGTAGAACCAGTTAATGGCAGTGATTTGTGGCCTAAATTTGCATGCCCAACCACTTTGATCCCTCCAAAGTATCATGTCCAAATTGGGAGACCAAAAAAGAAACGAAAGAAGTCTGCACAGGAGATTGCAGAGGCTAAAGTTGCAGCTTCAAAGGAAAAAAAAGAAGGCTAAAGTTGCAGAATCTGTGGTCAATGTCAGCAACATCATCCCTGCAACTGGTAAGTTGCCAAGGAAGGGAGGCTCAGTGACATGTAAAATCTGCAAGTGTGTGGGGCATAACAAAAGAACTTGTAGAATGAAAGGGGCACAAGGTCAGGGGGCCCCACAAGCTTAGATGGACTACAGTTGGCTACAGTTGACATTTTTGCAGTTTGTTTCAAACTGTGATGTTTTCAGTTTGCAACAAACTGTTTTGGTTGTATGTTTGGTATTAGATCATGTCAAACTGCTTAACTTTTAGTGTTAATGGTTGTATGTTTGGTATGTTAGATCATGAAACTGTTTATGTAATGTTAAAGACTGCACTTTGCAGATCTGTTTTGGTATGTTAAATGATGCATATTTGGTATTTGGGTGCACATTTCTTAGGTTAAATGCTGCATATTTGCAGATCTGTTTGGCTGCACATTTGGTGCAGATTGGCTGCACATTTGGTGCACATATGAAACTGCACATAGTGTCATAAGACATTAGATGCACATGTCGGCACATTGTCATAAGACATTAGATGCACAACAAATTAGATGCACATGTCGGCACATTTCGGCACATTGACATAACATATTAGATGCACAACACATTACAAGATTCATTACAAAAAGGCCCAAACTTTCCATTACAAAATCCATAGAAAAAGCCCCAACCATATTAGCAGCTCGATTACAAAATCCAAACACAAGTCAAACCCTAACCAGACTTAACATAGTAAAACATGAACAACAACAAACTGAAACCTAACATAACTTTAAGCATCTTCTTCTCCTGTGCCAATTTTTTAGCTTCTTCTTCAAGCTTCATGTTCCGAGCAAACATCTGTCTTGCATTCTCTTCATGCCGCTTGATGGTGTCCAACAATGCAGGAATTATCACAGCCGGATTCTCAATCTTCGATGGCTCAGCCCAAGCAACGAATCCACAGCTTGATGGTTTGTTGCACCGGTGAAAACGACGACCTGGGTTTTGTGTTGTCCATGACGTTCTCAGTGACGTTGAGGCTCCACAAGTGCAAACCACCATTGTCGATATTCGATCTCCTGTGGGTTAGGGTTTTTTTTTGGGTTTTGATAACTGGTTAGGGTTTTGATAACTCGTAGGAAGGTTGAAGATGATTATGTATTGTGTGGTAATATAAGGGGTTTTTTATTATTATGTGGTTTTTTTAATTAATGTAATACATTAATGAAACTTTAATGCCCAAACTACCCCTCCACAACAGGACAAAAAAGGGTCAGTAAATCAGTCAAAAATCAGACATTTTGAGTTTTGGACTAAAATAGCAACAAAATACAAACCACAGGGCCCCAGATGTAATAAGTTTGAGATTTGGACTAAAGTGGCAAAACTGGCCAAACCACAGGGACCAAAATGGCAGTTTACTCTACTTCGCTTTAACGAAATGTCAAACTAAAATATTTAATATAGCCCAGTGTTTATGGCTTTATAGTCTAGTGACATCATGGAGGTGGGATAAAGCTTTGGGACCAAAAGGTTCTTGGTTCGATTCCCACAAAGGGGGTTTTTCCTATATCTATTGGGTTTCCCCCTGAATTGGTGTATAGGTATTATCAATGGCGGATCTTGCCCATTGAACGTGCCAGGGCCGAAAGACACGGGCACTAAAAAAAGCCCGGGCAAGCCCGGGCCAAACATAGTATATATAAAAAATTTTGATCGAAATGCGGAAAATTAGCACTACGGCCGAAAAACTTGCCCGGGCCGTGGCCCTGCCACAGCCCTATTACGATCCGCCCATGGGTATTATGCCTAGTGGAGATGGATACTTCAGTGGTTTGCCAATGATCCAAATTTGCCATTCAAAAAAAAAAAAATTTAATATAAATAAATTCAACATTCAATAATCAATATACAATTTTAGGCAGCGAATCAAACATAACTGGGCCAAGAGATCCGGCCCAATTTATAAATACAATTCAAACTAAAATACTTCGCGAAAATCCAAAGAACTTGTGATGGGCTAATTACTTCTGCATACCATATCCGCAAGCAATACCGATAAAATAGTTAACAGTTTAGGAAAGTGGTTATGCATACCACTTAAAATTTTCAAATAAATACAATCAGTCCTTTTATTTTGTATTTTTTAATTGTACCTACCTTAAGTTTTTAAACAATACAAAAAAGATAATTAAATTATAGAGTTAAATGCCATTTTAGTCCCTGTGGTTTAGGCCATTTTACCAGTTTAGTCCAAATGTTTCATTTTTCGCCTATGGGTCCAAAAATGTTTCACCGTTACCATTTTAGTTCAATCGGTTAACTTCATCCATTATTTATGTTAACGAGAAGGGCAATTCAGTCATTTTATATGGCCGAATTGCCCTTCTAGTTAACAGAATTACATATAAAATGACTGAATTGCCCTTTTCGTTAACAGAAGAAATGAATGAAGTTAACCCAGTGGACTAAAATGGCAACGGTGAAACCTTTTGGACTCACAGGCGAAAAATGAAACATTTGGACTAGACTGAAAAAGTGGCCTAAACCACATGGATTAAAATGGCATTTAACTCTAAATTATATAACCAAAACATATCCAAAATTTTATACATATTGAATTTGTATTAATTATATATGTATATAACTATTTTAAGATTTTGAATTTATCTATATCCTGATCTCGACCACAGTTCATGAGATTATTGCTCAGCTTAACTCTTGGGATAGAAACATATTCAAATTTAAGTCTTTGCACTAGATAAATACATTAAAACTGAACCTAAAAGACATGAAAACATTAATCTTAAAACTGATACATATTCATCATGTCAGCTTAAAAGAAAAATTATAAAGAAAATCGTATGTAATGTGAGAATCACATTAACAACCCTAAATTGTTTATTATGATAAAAGTGAACTTTATACAAAATTTGATATGATCTGCGTTCTGTGCTCAAGGTTAGATTACTTTTAACCCCATTCGCTTCTATGTAGTATGTAGTATGGTAAAGGAACCAAGTCTTATCTAAATTTTTGTACCGATTATATGTGTATCATTTATTTATGTATTGAACTAAAAATTAAGGATTTTTATAAGGGTGAAATATGACAACTTTACAACTTTTTATTTCAGAAAGGGGTTATGAAAAGTAAAAGAGAGAGTGCATTTAGTCCACCCTTTACAAAAATTGCGGTTTTAGACTTTCCGCATTGTATGGTCCATATTCAGGCCCAACCAGAAACCACGCAATTTTTTTTCTGAAAAGTTTGTAAACTACTTGGATCGAGTCATGCTACAACCTTTTGCCTCATTTTTAAACTTTATTATTATATATACATATATATTTATTTGATTTCTATAACAATAGGAGCGTTTGATACGTCCAATATGTTAATAAAATTAACATATGCCAAAGAGTTAAAATTCGAATTCTCATGCATGTGTTTAACTAAGTTTAAATAAAATTCATATTCCGTTTTTCGATCATAATATTTGATTCTCGGGTATATGGCGATAATCCCCCCCCCCCATACCTTAATGACAACTAAGTTTTGAGTCACCAGTCGTTTCATCAGGATAACACTCATAAATAACACAGTCTGTCTCTATCTTTTATTTTATAAAAGTGAATTTACATATCATATTCTACTAGTTCAGCTTGGTGAGAATCAGTCAGGATCAAGACTCAAAATGTGAGGACTATAATAAAAAAGTTAAGATATTATTATTGCCACTTTTGTGGGTGATAAGGAACCCATTCAGTTTGGAAAAAATGAAGAAAATTAGTGAGAACCTCTTATGATTTGGAAAAAAATAGTGAGACTTCGTAAGAATCTACCAAAGGGAACCCAATGAAAAGAGTTCTTAAATCCGCCACTGGTTGGATCCTTCACTGCTCTGAGGTCATTTAAAGCCTATAATTGAAAGTGTGGCACAATAGAGAAGTGGTAGTATGGTTAAGACATCGAATATGCATGTTTTGCAAAGTTAATCATAAAATAACATTAGTTTTAGATATTTTGTCCCAACAGTTTTAACAGATTATATAGCATCAACATTAAAAGAGATTAAATGATCAATGAAAAACAACCACACATTAAAGCAAAATACCACAATTCATAAGAACCAAGCTATCCTAAATCCTAATTATGTTTCAATATTCAAATATACTTGAGTGAAAAATCAACAAAAACCCCATATAGCTAGACATCTTTATTCCCCTATATCTTTCGACTTGAGCGGATGAACCGTTTGATCGCCTCCACGTTTCTGAGGACCGATTGATCTGCAACCTTTGTCTTCTGCTCGTAACCTGATGCATCGGCAAGAGCAGAAGCCAATGCTATAACAGGCATTGGCTTTGCAACCATGTTTCGAGCGGCTGGTGATATGAAAATTCCTTCACCTTCCTCTAATGGCTCTTCTTTGTTGGTTTTACTCACGAGAAACTTGACTCCCTCCATCAACTCCCGAACGCTGATTTGCGACGACTTAATGTTTTCTTCTTGGCTATCTAACTTTCTCATGATGTCTTGGTATTGCTCTATCATCTTTCTTTCCATCTCGTTATTCATGCTTTAAATTTGAAAGTTAAGATATTGTTACAGAATTTATCTTCTCTTATAGCAATTAAGGCAAGATTTTCGGTTTTTTAATCCTATTCCAATTCTATCGCCGCCAATATTTTTGGTCTTTTAATCCTATTCCAATCCAAACACTATTATAAACTATCAATTAGTAACATATGTTGGCTAATAGTGTTTGTACTATATGCATTGCAAGTGCATCTTGCAAAGTTTGGTTATTTACATTTACATTTACATCCCATAAATTAGGAATATTTTTGTTCATAAGGTGTTATACCTCATGTTTTGGGGGATTTTCAAAAAAAAAAAAAAAAAAAAATTGAATTTTTAAATTTAACCCAAACGCTTTTTATATTTTGCAATTTTAATCCACATAAATTGTTTTTTTTTCACTTTTAACTCAAAAGTTTCATTATTTTCAATTTAACCTCACAATATTTTTACCTTCAACTTTGGTCCTCTATACTTTTCATCTTTCACAAATTTTTGTTTTACGTTTCGTTCTAAATTTTGCGAGTTAAGACGGCAAACGACGTGCGTGTGTCGTTTAACTTTTTTTTTTGTTTCGTTCAAAATTATGCGAGTTAACACGACGCAACATGCATGTGTGGTTCAATGTTTTACATTTATTTTTTTCGTTTGATAAGTTCGTCGCGACGCGCGAGTCCTGGATCGACTCAGTGTTGGTAGTCGCTGACGATGGTGTGGCGTTAGTGCTATTTGGCATAGTTTTACGTCCCCGCCACAACGCGGGGGAGCTCAAATCTAGTTAAAACCTATATAAATTAGTAACTTATATATGCATCATCACTTGTACCCCAGGCTTGGGGAGTGTTTCAAAAAAAAAAACTTTTGGTTTCTCTTCTTCATCTTGTATCCCCAATTTACAGTTACAAGCTTCAGAACTTTGTTCTGTCGTAGGTGGTTGTAATTGTTCCTACTTGCCACTCTCGGATAATAGAGAGTGAACATGCGAGAGAGAGTGGGTGGGACGACAGGTCACGCTTCCGGCAACGGTGACTGAGATCACCGGTGAATTACAACCCGACTGTCGGTCTGGCAACGGTGACTGAGAGTTCAATGGATGGCGTCTGATGGTTTGAGAGTTCTTTGGATGGCGTTTCATAGATTGAGAGTTCATTGTACAGTCGTTCTTCTCAGGTACAGCTTTCTTATTTTGTTCTTCTTCTCAGGTACGATTTTCTTTTTTGTTACTCGAAATTTTCCAACATTTGCTTCTTATGATTCCGATCAAGATCCGACCCCAAACACGAACCCTAACATTTTTATCTCAATTGATCTGCAAACTTCCTGCATCGTTGTAACAGAGCAAGAAATTAGCCCTAAACTATAGAGAATTTCGAGGATCCCTAACAGGTATGCCTTTTTTTCCTATATTTTTTTAGAGTGTCTGATTTCACTTTCGTAACAAATTAGGGCTACAATCGTAGATTATATCAACGTCATTTTCAAATTTAGTTGTGTATATATGTTTTCACGTGTTCGAATTGAAGTATTTTATTGTCAGTTGAAGTAATTTGTGTTATAAATGAACCATGAAAGATGGAAGTAAACGTGTGTAATGATATATATTATTTAGCCGTACTGCACAATTGATAGTTAGGGTTTCTGCTGGTAATTGTTGAGGTGATTAAAGTTAACCGAACCGACGAAAGGTCAGCCAAGAAGGCTCGAGGTTCAGCTACGAGGACGAGTGCACGAATTTGCATGACCAAAGGCTATTTAGAGAGATGGATCTGATGAAGTTGTAACTTGTATGTTCTTTAATCTCATCCTTTTAGTTTAAAAATATATTCACGATACCCAATTTGTTCTTTTCAAATCTCATCTTCAATTTATTTCTTTAATGTTAGAGTTAATTACACCGTTACTCTGGTTTGTGGAAAGTAACAAGGTCAGTATTAATAGTTTAAGTCACTCTTTGAGGTTTTAACTTTTAATTTTGTAATAACTTGAGGTATTAAGCCTAATTTTCATTAAATTTTCGATTGAGTTTGAATATAATGACAAAAAATACCCTTATATATTGTCAGGAACTATTTATGTAATCTATGTATTATTAATATGAGGGACCATTTATGTAATACCCATCTTTCTGCATCTAATATCACACACACCCATTGTTCATATCCCCCTTAATTGCTCTTTCATATAACTTTATAATTGTTTCTTAATTGCTCTTTCATATATCTATTGTTTTTTTATATCTGTTATAATTCTTTTCCCCCATATAAGTGTTTGCGCGGGGTTGAACAAACTTTACATATGGTAGGTTTATTTCTGTGTGTCTTCATCAATTTGAAATGAAGGTTTCTTTGTAATTTTTTCCTTTCTGACTAAACTTTGTTGCTTGTATTTATGATACATAGTGAAATCTAATACTTATATGATTATGGCATGTTAAATTCTTCTTCTGTTAGCATCAAAGGGTACCTTGATGTGACTTCTTGAATGATAAGTTCTTAAATTTATAATTTCCCTAAATCTCTTGATTTCATCATTACAGGTGTGTCTATTTTTTATTTGCCTGGCTTCTTTCAACTCTATTTCACTTATGTCTATGTGTAGGTGTTGATATACATCCAGGTGCAAGAGGCTATGATGAGTTAAGTCGCGATCGGCTCTTGGCGTGGCAGGATCGGAGGACATAAAGTGCGAGTTTCTCTATTTGCAACCTCTGATGCAGCCATGGTGGTCTAATAGACAGATCTGAACCACGCTATATTAGTCGGCAAATCTGAGCCAAACAAGTTGGTCCGTTTATGCTACATATCATTATATTACCTCCTTTTGTAAATGCAATTTGTATCTATTCATATTGATACAACTCTTTAACTCGATGTTTTCTCTTTTGGTTACTTTGGCGAGTGTTGATGCCGTAACGAATCGAACGAATACCGGACAATCTTTTAGCTTCTATGATATGTGAATGTCAACCCGGCCGCAACGCGGCGGGTGTTACATCTAGTTTTATTTAATTTGCACCTTAAACTATTAATTGATTTATTAACTTTTTTTATGCAACACTTGTGGACTGTCGGTTTTAGCCAACGGTTATGGCCGTTTTGCTGTATGAACCTGTTTTCTTATTTTTGTTGTTTTTTTTATTTTTAGTTTGTATTAAAAAAATCATTCCTGTTTAACTTTGCATTTCACTAAAAAAATTTGATAAGTTACATCAAAACAGACGGGCAACCGCCACCCCTTTCTAAATTGCAAACTCTAACCTTCCAAATACAAACCCCTGCCCCTTAGGGCTGAACAATTGCTATGAATGACCCGTTCGACCCTGGTCAAGATGTGGATGGCTTCTTACGCTAGGGAGCCAAATGTATCAAAGGCAAAAGAGAGAAAGACAAGCTGGTTCTCTGCGCAAGCTTTAGCATGCTTATCCAATTTCTTTGATTCTGCTTATCTTGCTGCTTATCCAGCTACAAACCCGTTTTCCCTTAAACCAACCAAAGGAGAAACCCCCGTGTGGTCCACACAAGCATGTTTTCTCCCAACCCAGCCAAAGACGAGCAGATCCGCTGGCTGAGTCCGCGAGGAAATTCACAGGGGCCACTTTCTTAGCAGAAATCTCAGCTCTTCCCAGGATGTCTCACAAAACATCCTGCACCCAATCATGCCGATATTTGAACCCAGAGAGCTCTTCACAATGAACTGCGTGCTCCTCGTATTTATCCATACAAGCTTTACGGCATATTTGGCATGTTTCATCTTCCGGGTAGATAGGGATCATCAACTAGTATTTGAGAATGGCTCTGTATTCTACGGCAGACATGGATTGTCCTAACCCCTCAATCGGGATAACAGTAAAAAAATCCTGAGCATGGGGACCCTCCAATCACTCAAATACCGTCTTCTGGCGGGATGACAAATCAAAAACCTTTCCCTGGATTTGAGCGATTTTGCTAAACAGAGCATTCGCCAAAGTTTTTTGTAGCTTCAAGGGGGGCGGTGTCCTTATTAGAGAAACCGCCAATATCAAAGTCTGGGAGAGAGTCATTTAAGCGTTCGAGCGCCTGCTGATAGTCCCGGTCAAGCCCGATGACCCCACTGTTTCGAAGGATATGATCCTGTAGTTCCCAAGACTGAGCTCTAGACGCCACATAGGAATAAGCCCCAACATCTCGAGTTGAGAGGAGGCCCAAACCACCTAGACGCATTGGCAGAGATGCCAGACGCCACTGGAGGTCACCAAAGAAGGGGCCGCTACACACGACTAAGTCCTTTATAGCCTCCCGGAGGCCATTATCGAACCAAGATACCTCATCCACCATCAAATGGGGTTGACAAGTCCGCAGCCCAAAAAGTAACTTAGCAACCCCCAAGCACGACCTTAGCAGAAGGAGTTCACATTGGGGATCCCTAAGTCAGGGCAAGAGTTTCATGAGGTCAACCGCCCCCGTCGCCCTACCAACTCCCCAATAAAGCTAGGATCACGGCTAACAACACCACCAAGGAGCTTAACCCCCTTTCTGATCTACTAATCCCTCTTGGGAAAAGCCCGTCCTGAACTTTCCGCATGTCGCAAGTTGGCTAAAAAACCTCTGTTTTCTTAATGTTGAGATAAAGCCCCAGAGATGGCTCCTCCTAGTTGATGATGTCTAAGGCCTTAGCAACCTCAGAAAGCACCGCCTCTGCCCCATTCGGCGTCCCCACCCTAAATTGAAAGTCCCCCCAAGTACTGGGCCATGTCTTTCCCGACCTTCTTTATCGCCACCTTGGAAATCAACTTTCGCCAAATACCCCCCACAACAATAGGCCGAATTCCTTTATCGGGATTCAATACGGGGGTAGGGGGCGAGGGAACAAACTCAGCAAGAACCTTAGGGCAGGATCCCCAAGCCATAAGTTGACAACTTCAATAATGCTCGTAAGCAAACCCGAGGAAGTCACCGAGCCCTCGCCACCAATAGATTCAAACATGTGTTGAGCTCGTATCCTGTCCCTACCATAAGACGTCCCTTTAGGAAATGATCAAATACATTTGAGCATACACTCCCAATCAAAAACAAGAGTGGGTTGGGCCAAAGGGTTGGAAGGCAAGGACAGGGGCTGTCACACCCCCAAAATCCACGAGCGGAGTATCACCGCAGGAGGCGTGACTGACCAGGATCCAACCACCAATCATATTGAACAATGTAATTTAAATAAATGAAAGTCCAACCACACAATATAATTGGTGTTCAAACAAGTTAATCCAATTCAAGTCATCAGCGGAAGCAACAAAGTTTAAAACCAAAAACCAAAGTATAAGTTTAAAAGTTCAATGTTTATCATGGAACTCAACAGTCCATGTACCACAACGACTTCCGCTCCCCTGCAAGCTCCAGCTAACATCTAACGACCTGCAAGGCATGTAACAACGAGTCAACAACAAAGTTGAGCGAGTTCACAGTTGGTTGTCCAGTTTAAAGTTGTTTCAAAAACCATAAGTTCATTCGAAGACCAGTAGTTAATCAGTTCCTTGTTTCCCAAACCATAACCAGTGGGGGCTTCCCCATGTAACCACTAGACTGTTACCACATCGACAACTGACTGAGAAAGTTGTGCCCTACATCAATGTCTATCATCATTGACTAAGTGACCAGATCCATTAGTACACGCCCGTCCTCCCGGCACGGTGTGAGGCTTGTCAACCCTAATAGCGCTATTAACTAATGACCCGCTCGCCATTGGCCCGGCGATTAAGTCGATATAAAATAAGGGACTTAATGATAGAGTTTTGTCTTGTAAGTTATATGTTGTCGTCCTTCCCAACTGAGGACGGAGGTACGTAATCTACCCAAGGAGAATACGTAGATTAAATGTTGTCATCCTTCTCAACGAGGATGGAGGTACATATTCTGTTAAAGGTGAATATGTAGGTTTCGTTTTAGTTTCTTAACCCATTCCAAAACCACCGGGAATCCCATGCCTTATAGAAAGTGTGAACTCACCTTGGTTTGCTCGGTTTGTTAATCTACTTGAACACAGTTTATCAGTCAAAGCCTAGAGTATGCATACATACGAAATCAGTTTATGTTTGCAAGGTTCACGTATAAATACAAGTCACAGTGAGTATCCATTTAGTGGTCACCAAATAACACATAGCAGTTACACAACTTGTTCAAATTCACAGTTCACACGTATGTTCTGTAACAACGCCTAACAGTAAGTATACTATGCATGAGAAGTAGATCATGTCTCTTTGGCCATAGTCAATTATTGTTAACAGTAACTACCATACTTACCATAACTTTAACATCCCTCAATAGAAATTAACTTAGTTCACTGCGTCTGTTTACCCACTGGACGAAACTCCCCAGGTTTCGTCGTGATTCCTTACTGACGAAACCCCAGGTTTCGTCGTGATCCTTCATTACGAAACTCCCAAGTTTCGTCATGATTCCCCTTTGACGAAACATCACAGGTTTCGTCGAGGTGTTTGTTTCGTCGGATCACATGTACAGTTACCAAACACCATCAACACATACTAGCAGTTACGCACTATCATCATGAATAACAGATCAATCAACATTCATTCGTGTTCATAATACCCTAGACATGAACAAACATTAACCCTTCCAGTGTACCCGTTTACATTCCCTACATATAATTATAGTCGAACATGATTATTAATGCACACACACAAACCCTAGTTATCGCTTAACAGTATCATCATGAAATCCTTAATCGAGTCAATTCATATACATGCAAACACAACAGTTCTCAAACATCATACCGTTTAGATCATCAAATCCATTAGTTTTCTAATCACTGATTCATCGACAAATATCATGAACAATTTCAGTTTCTTAACACATAACAAATACGTCGCATAACACGAACAATCAAGAGTTAACGCTAGTGCTAACGGACTAACCTAGAAGGATCGTAGTCTCGCGCAAGAACACCGGATTTGTGCTTAAGGGAAATCAAACCGAGGGAGTGATGCTTCGCAGAGAGTTTGTTGCCGTCACTTGGTGTAGAGAGGATTAGGGTGTGAGTTTATGATTGACGGTTTCAATAACACAAGGTTATGTTTTAAATCGTTCGATGTTGGGCCGTAACTACCTGGGCCGGCGGCTCTTATGGCGAAACATCCATGTTTCATCGGTCAAGGAGATGGCGAAACTCCCCTGTTTCGTGGAGGAACACAGGACGAAACCTCTAGGTTTCGTCGAGTGATAGTTGTGGCAAAACTTCCTAGGTTTCGTCGTGGTGTGTGTGTGGTGTGTAGCTCACCATGTTTCGTCGATTGTGGAATTGTAATCTCAAACAGTTAATAAATTTCTATCACTCATCAATCAAACAGTAACACAATATCTCAAGCATAATCAAACATGTACAAATACAAAGCAAACAAGTTATGCAAACACAATTGCGAACAAATAACGTGTAGAGGAAAGACCTTGAAAACTCGGGTTGTCACATCATCCCCAACTTGAAAGAAATTTCGTCCCGGAATTTAGCACGTGGTTACTGAGGAAGCTAGTTAGGTTGTGTGGTTTCTTGGTTTTCCTGGGGTGTCACATCATCCCTCCGTTGGTTTGGAATTTCGTCCCGAAATTCCGTAGTAGCTTCAGCCTCAGTAGTGGTTGCACTATTCTCGAACAACTGGGGATACTTGTGTTTCATTTGGTCTTCTCGTTCCCAGGTGAACTCTGGGCCACGACGGGAGTTCCAACGAACTCGAACAAGAGGTATTCTAGTGCGCTTGAGAACCTTAACATCCCGGTCAGTGATCTCTACTGGTTCCTCGATGAATCGCAGCTGATCGTCGATAGTGAGCTCCTTGAGAGGAACTATGAGGGTCTCATCTGACAGACACTTCTTCTGATTTGACACGTGGAATACGTTGTGAACTCCACTGAGTTCTTCAGGTAGTTTCAGTTTATAGGCCACCTTGCCTATTTTCTCTATGATTTCGAAAGGTCCGACATACCGCGGGTTGAGTTTGCCTCACTTACCAAAACAAACTACACCCTTCCAAGGTGAGACTTTAAGTAGTACTCGATCCCCAACCTGGAACTCGAGTGGTTTCCTTCGCTTATCAGCGTAGCTTTTCTGACGGTCATGAGCTACCGCCATTCATTGTCGTATCTGAGCAATCTTCTCTGTTGTGTCTACGACGAGTTCTGGGCCAGTGATTTGGCTGTCGCCAACCTCTGCCCAACAAAGGGGTGATCGGAACTTACGTCCGTACAATGCCTCAAACGGAGCAGCCTGGATACTGGTGTGGTAACTGTTGTTATACGAAAACTCCACTAACGGGAGGTGTCTTTCCCAGCCATTACCAAAGTCGATTACACATGCCCGAAGCATGTCTTCAAGGGTTTGGATGGTGCGTTCAGACTGCCCATCCGTCTGTGGATGATACGCCATGCTCATGTCTAATCGAGAGCCAAAGGACTTGTGCATCGCTTGCCACAATTCAGATGTAAAACGTGAGTCACGATCAGAAATGATGGAGGTTGGAACCCCATGCCTCGAAACTACTTCCTTTAGGTAGATGTCTGCAAGAGTGGAAAACTTATCCGTTTCCTTGATAGCCAGAAAATGTGCAGACTTGGTCAGTCGATCCACGATCACCCAAATGGTAACATTTCCGCGTTGAGATCTAGGCAGGCCAGTAACGAAATCCATGGAGATCTGCTCCCATTTCCATGTCGGTATCTCTGGTTTTTGAAGTAGGCCTGATGGTTTCTGGTACTCGATTTTGACTCTCGCACAAGTCAGACATTTACTAACATAGGTCGCTATGTTAGCTTTCATGTGGGGCCACCAGTACGTAGTCTTGAGATCGTGGTACATCTTATCCGAACCAGGATGTACCGAGTAACGAGACTTGTGTGCTTCATCCATCACAAGCTCGCGTAAGTTTCCATAAAGTGGAACCCAGATGTGCCCTGTTACATAATAAGCACTGTCTTCCTTTTGTTCTAACCGTTTCTTTGATCCTCGCAGATACTCAGCCCTAATGTTCTCTGCTTTCAAGCTTCAATCTGAGCATCTCGTATTTGAGCGAGAAGACTAGAGTGGATGGTAAGCTGTAACGCACGTACACGCTTAGGTTTAGTCACCTTTCGACTGAGGGCGTCGGCCACAACATTGGCTTTGCCCGGATAGTACTTGATCGCGCATTCGTAATCATTCAGGAGTTCGACCCATCGACGCTGTCGCATGTTCAACTCCTTCTGTTCGAGGATATGCTGGAGACTCCTGTGATCGGTGTAAATGGTGCACTTGGTACCATACAGGTAATGCCTCCATATCTTGAGAGCGAAAACAACGGCTCCCAGCTCCAGATCGTGAGTAGTGTAGTTCCTTTCGTGAACCTTAAGTTGGCGTGATGCATAAGCAATGACTTTCTCACGTTGCATCAACACACAACCAAGTCCTTGGATTGACGCGTCGCAATAAACCACAAAATCGTCGGTGCCTTCAGGTAACGAGAGAATAGGTGCGCTACAAAGTCTCTCCTTTAAGTGCTGAAATGCGGATTCCTGTGCATCACCCCAACGATAGGTGACACCCTTCTGAGTTAGCGAAGTGAGTGGTTGCGCAATCTTTGAGAAATCCTTGATAAATCTTCTGTAGTAACCCGCCAAGCCCAAGAATTGGCGGATCTCAGTTGGTGTACAGGGTGCAGGCCAGTTCTTGATCGAGTCAACCTTGGATGGATCCACATGAATCCCATCCACATTTACCACGTGGCCTAAGAAATGGAATTCATGAAGACAAAAATCGCATTTTGAAAACTTAGCATACAGCTGCTCTGCTCGAAGAAGTTCCAGAATAAGGCGCAGATGATGTTCGTGCTCCTCCTGACTCTTAGAATAGATCAGGATGTCGTCGATGAAAACAATAACGAACTTATCCAGGTAAGGTTTGCACACTCGGTTCATGAGATCCATGAAGACCGCAGGTGCGTTTATCAATCCAAAAGGCATAACCAGAAACTCGTAGTGCCCGTAACGAGTCCTGAATGCTGTTTTGGAGATGTCCTCGTCTCGGACTCTTAGCTGATGATATCCCGATCTCAGATCAATCTTTGAGTAGAAGCTCGACCCTTGCAACTGGTCGAATAGGTCATCAATACGCGGAAGAGGATAACGATTCTTCATGGTTACCTTATTGAGTTCTTGATAGTCAATACACATTCGGAAGGTACCGTCTTTCTTCTTTACAAACAAGACTGGAGCTCCCCATGGTGAATAGCTAGGACGAATGAAACCCATGTCTAATAGCTCTTGTAGTTGGGTGGACAATTCCTCTAGTTCTGATAGAGCTAAGCGATAAGGTGCATGAGCTATTGGTGCTGCTCCATGAGCTAGCTTGATTTGAAATTCGACCTGACGATGAGGCGGAAGGCCAGGTAATTCCTCGGGAAATATCTCAGGAAAATCGCGTACAACAGGAATTTATTCTATCTTCTTCTCTTTCGTGGAGGTGTCAGTAACGAGGGCTAGAATATCAGTGTGACCCTTTCGTAAACACTTTTGGGCCTTAAGGAAAGAGATGATGCCTACGACTGCACCACTCATGTCACCATGAATCACGAGGGGTTCTTCACCAGAACGAGGGATGCGGACAATTTTCTCCTTGCAAAGAATTTCCGCTTGATGTTGAGATAACCAATCCATACCGATAACAACGTCGAAGCTACCCAGAACGATAGGAATGAGGTCGATAGAGAAGGTCTAATAAGCCAGAACAAGATTACAATCCTTAACTATGTGTGTGGCCTCTAAACTTTTACCGTTTGCTAGTTCTACAATGTGTTTGGTGTTCAAAAGTGTTGGAGTAGGCTTAAGCATCTGACTAACTTTTAAGGACACGTAGCTAGTATCAGCACCCGAATCGAATAAAACAGTAACATAGAAGTAGTCCAGTAGGAACTTACCCGTCACAACACTGGGATCGTTCCTTGCATCACCCTGCCCAATCACGAAGACACGTCCCCTGGCACCGTTGCCATCATTGTTACCCCCATTGTTGTTCCCATTTCCTTGGTTGTTGTTGGTGTTCGGATTTTGATTCAACTGTGGACAGTGTCTCTTGAAGTGACCCTCAGCACCACACTGAAAGCATCCCTTGTTACCCTGCTGTTGCTGCTGCTGGTTCTTTGGAGCTTGTGGCTGCTGTTGACGATTCTGATTCACGGGGTGTGAGCTCCTACAATCCTTGGCTGCGTGACCCAGCTTATTACATCTCTGACAACGACTCTTGTTGCACGGCCCGCTATGGTGCAAATTACATCGATTGCACTTAGGGTGATTTCCCCTGTATCCACCCTGACCCTGATTCCCAGTAGACTGCTGATTGGGGCTCTTGTAGTCATCAGTCCTTCCCTGCTGAGACTGATGTAACACCCCAAAAACATTTACTAGGTATAAGTTAAATATTTATTAAAACTTAACTTAGTTAATGGAAATTGATGCATGATATAAATAATAAAGGGGAGAAGTTTAAATTAAATAAGTAAATGAACTTGAGGGACTAAAGGTGTAATATACAAAGATCTAGGGAATTAATATGGAAGAGTTCAAAACCCACACACATAAGCGTGTGGGGTTCTGGTCGATCGAACAGGGAGGAACAAGGAGGGGAAAAACCCTAGCTTTATCAATTCCACAAAATTCCATAGAAATTTTAAGGAAATCAAAGGCATAATCAGTAAATTACAAGCTCCTAAACTTGTTCTTTGAAGGGGTAAGTCCAATTTTATGATTTGCTAAAGTATAGGAAGTGGGTCTTAACCCAAGCATGAGTGCATGGCATGAAAATCGTGAAATTAAGTTAGGATTAAGATGTAGGATAGGAATAATGACATAATTTATGTTTGATTGTGATGAATTGATATGATTGTGTCAAAAACCCACTTGTTAAGAAGATTAGTAAGTGTAGGATGATTGAGTAAAATCATATAACTAGAATTTTGATTATGAGCTTGTTGTGATACATGAATGATGAATAAAATTGATATAGGATGAGATGGTTATGTAAATTCGAACAAATGTGAATGTTGTTTGATGTTGAACTAGTAGAGATGTGCTTTATAGACTTGTACCTTAATTATGATGTCTACCAAGTGTTTGATGAAATGCTTAAGAGATGAATGTATGTGTAATATTGAAATGGTAGGATGAATTTGGTAGACTAAATAAATGAATGAATGTTGTAATGTAGGCGTGAAGGAAGAAGGTACAAGCACTAGGAAAACGGAAGGCACGCAAGATCGAGGTATGTTCCATTGTGCATACAAAACTCTACTTATATTTTGCTAATGTTCGCAAATTATAAATTCTAGATACATTGATTTACGATGTTTAATAAGTAGATAGCAAATCCCTTGCGGATTTGCATATGTGAATGAAAGTCGCATTAAGATATGTAAATTGACTGGTTCGAGTTGAACTAGTCAAGTAAGAAAGAATTATTCAACCCGTCATGTATGGGTAGTCATGGAAGCAAATACGAATGTAGAATGAATGATGCTCAATCAGTTATACGGATCGAACGAATGTTGTATGTTGTAAGTAAATAACCTGATGTTATCGGGTTATGAGAGGTATGTCTTATCACATTTATGAGAATAAATGTTAGACCCGTTGTATGGGTAGCCGAATGTAAAAATGAAAGGAAAGTATGTAAAAGGATGAAGTCGGAATTTTAAGTGATTTAAAGTGAAATTGATATTAAGACTAATTCCTTAAAGTTTTGTTGTTGATGTAGGTAAATCCTCATCTTAGGCGACTGGGCAATTTGGAGTGAACACACGTGCATGCTATGATCATTAAGCGCTTCCGCTATTTTGTAGTAGAATTATGGGTCAAAATACTAGTTGTGTACAACTCTGTTAGTAGCTATACTTTTTAAACTTGATGTATGGTTTTTGGTCGCGTCCGTCAAACGACTTGTAGACTTTTTATATTGATGATGGTTAAAACAGGGATACGCTCGTCATATGGATGGGTCATGCCCAAATTTTGTTAACATTGTGCATTAATGTTATTGGTATTTTACCTCTTAATTTGAAAAAAGTTTGGTCATTTTTAAAAGTTTACGTTTCTAGTGCCTTTTGGTCGTTATTTCTATTAGACACAAACGCGGGCCTTACAAGTTGGTATCAGAGCCGAGGTTTGAGGGATTCAAGCATACGTTGAGATGCTTGAACTCAAACTAACGGCTCGTTCGAAGGTGTGTTCACTCCAAGATCGCCAATGAGGTAACAATTTAAGTTTTTGGTAAAATGCTAGTATCTGTAATATGTTTGGGATGTAATATATAAGTTAAGTACGTGGAGGAGTAAATATGGGGGCCATACGGGGAGTTCCAGGAACCGTATGGCTGAAAACAAACCCGGAAAATGGTCGAATTAGCCAAAAAATAACACAACAACGTTTTAGCAAATCGGGAGGCCGTCGCCGATGGGCTTCCATGCCGTCGCCGACTCCCCCTTTGGGCCGACGCCCTAAGTCGCTGCTTATGGACAAGTGGCCGACGCCACACTTAGGGAGCCCATCGCCAACGGGGTGTGAGGCCGTCGCCGACGGCTAGTGGAAATCAAGTCCCCCGAAAAGTTTTGTTTTGTTTTGTTTTTCATATTTTGAGTTTCCAAATTGTCCGAAGGCCTATTAAATGTTCGTGTAGGGATATATGCAACCACGATTAGTGGTTACGATAGAAATAAATTTATAAAATTCGAAAGTAATGTGTCGAAGGACACGAATGAATGATGAAAGTTTAAAAGGCGTGTAAAGTTTGAAATGTAAGAATGTGAATGAAGTAAATAAGGACTAATGAACTCTGATGTATTGAAAGCTTGTGATTTGTATTAAACGTAAACATGACAATGTGTAGATGGCTGATGCAAGAAACGTTAATGAGGATGACGATGATACGACTAGACAAGAAGTATTTAATAGCAAAGTCACAGAAGTGGCGGAAGGGGTTATGCAAGCTAATCTTCCACGATTAGCACAAGGAGTGGAGAGTCGGGTATTGGGAGTTGTGGATGCAATGATGACCAACAAGATAGAAGAATTGAAGGAACTGATTGAGGGTTCTAAAGTTAAAAGCAAGGAACGACGATGCACATATAAAGATTTCTTGGCATGTAATCCTGCAACGTATGATGGTAAAATTGACCCAATCGCATGCCAAAGATGGAATTTCAATATAGAGGCCGTATTTATACGAAGTAGGTGTGAAAAGGAAGACCAAGTGATGTTCGCTACTGGTCAACTCTCTTTCCAGGCGAAGGATTGGTGGGATGCGCATAGCAAGGAAATAGGTGAGGATAAACTCGAAATGTTGACTTGGCAAGAATTTAAGGAACCTTTCATGAAATATCATTGTCCTCAGTCGGCCATTGATAAGATTCAGGAGGATTTCTTACGCCTCCGACAGAAAAACGAGACGATAAACGAGATATCAAACACTTTCATGGATAAGATGAAGTTCTGTGGAGATTTTGTGAAGACTGAAAGAATAAAGATCAATCGCTTTTATGGCATATTGAAGGAAGAATTCAGGGAGTTCATTACTCCCTCAAAATGTGAAACCCTTGACGAGCTTATCAATTTGGCACGAGATAGAGAAATTGAGATAAAAAGACAGGAGGAACGTGGTGAAAAGAGGTCGGCAGAAAAGGGGACAAATGCAAGTCCATCTAAAAAGGCGAGGTTCCAAGACCAGGGAAGGAAGGATAAGTCGAAGGGTGGTATTACTCCTTGCAAGACATGTGGAAAACTTCATAATGGGGAATGCCTTTTGGGTAAGAAAGGATGCTATAAATGCGGTGAAGAAGGGCATACATCCTACAAGTGCCCTAGCAAGTAGCAACCCGAAGACATGTTTCAACTGTTTCCAGAAAAGGGCATGTTAAGTCGGAGTGTCCTAAACTCCAACAAGGATCAAAGAAGGAGGGAAAGAATGAAGAAAGCTCTAAGGCAAAAGGGAGGATGTTTCAAATCACATCCGAAGAAGCCGAGTCCCATCCGAATGTGGTCTCAGGTATATTTCTATTAAACTCCATACCGGTTTATGTTTTGTTCGATACCGGAGCCACTATGTCGTTTATTTCAAATGAAATCGTGTAACATCCTTCTTTTAAGATTGAACAAATGCCGATACCTTTAGAAGTAGAAATAGCCGATAGTAAGAACTATGTGTTACGCGAGATTTGTAGGAATTGCAAATTCATTATAGAAGATGAAGAATTCGATATCGACCTCATACCTATGGTTTTAGGGGAATTCAAAATGATAGTAGGTATGGATTGGATGGCACGACACCGTGTAGAGATTCATCATGTCAGCTTAAAAGAAAAATTATAAAGAAAATCGTATGTAATGTGAGAATCACATTAACAACCCTAAATTGTTTATTATGATAAAAGTGAACTTTATACAAAATTTGATATGATCTGCGTTATGTGCTCAAGGTTAGATTACTTTTAACCCCATTCGCTTCTATGTAGTATGTAGTATGGTAAAGGAACCAAGTCTTATCTAAATTTTTGTACCGATTATATGTGTATCATTTATTTATGTATTGAACTAAAAATTAAGGATTTTTATAAGGGTGAAATATGACAACTTTACAACTTTTTATTTCAGAAAGGGGTTATGAAAAGTAAAAGAGAGAGTGCATTTAGTCCACCCTTTACAAAAATTGCGGTTTTAGACTTTCCGCATTGTATGGTCCATATTCAGGCCCAACCAGAAACCACGCAATTTTTTTTCTGAAAAGTTTGTAAACTACTTGGATCGAGTCATGCTACAACCTTTTGCCTCATTTTTAAACTTTATTATTATATATACATATATATTTATTTGATTTCTATAACAATAGGAGCGTTTGATACGTCCAATATGTTAATAAAATTAACATATGCCAAAGAGTTAAAATTCGAATTCTCATGCATGTGTTTAACTAAGTTTAAATAAAATTCATATTCCGTTTTTCGATCATAATATTTGATTCTCGGGTATATGGCGATAATCAAACTTCTAAAGTCTTCTCTTTTCCATACCCAATAGTCTTACAATCCCCCCCCCCCCCCCCCCCCCCCCCCCCCCCCCTCATACCTTAATGACAACTAAGTTTTGAGTCACCAGTCGTTTCATCAGGATAACACTCATAAATAACACAGTCTGTCTCTATCTTTTATTTTATAAAAGTGAATTTACATATCATATTCTACTAGTTCAGCTTGGTGAGAATCAGTCAGGATCAAGACTCAAAATGTGTGGACTATAATCAAAAAGTTAAGATATTATTATTGCCACTTTTGTGGGTGATAAGGAACCCATTCAGTTTGGAAAAAATGAAGAAAATTAGTGAGAACCTCTTATGATTTGGAAAAAAATAGTGAGACTTCGTAAGAATCTACCAAAGGGAACCCAATGAAAAGAGTTCTTAAATCCGCCACTGGTTGGATCCTTCACTGCTCTGAGGTCATTTAAAGCCTATAATTGAAAGTGTGGCACAATAGAGAAGTGGTAGTATGGTTAAGACATCGAATATGCATGTTTTGCAAAGTTAATCATAAAATAACATTAGTTTTAGATATTTTGTCCCAACAGTTTTAACAGATTATATAGCATCAACATTAAAAGAGATTAAATGATCAATGAAAAACAACCACACATTAAAGCAAAATACCACAATTCATAAGAACCAAGCTATCCTAAATCCTAATTATGTTTCAATATTCAAATATACTTGAGTGAAAAATCAACAAAAACCCCATATAGCTAGACATCTTTATTCCCCTATATCTTTCGACTTGAGCGGATGAACCGTTTGATCGCCTCCACGTTTCTGAGGACCGATTGATCTGCAACCTTTGTCTTCTGCTCGTAACCTGATGCATCGGCAAGAGCAGAAGCCAATGCTATAATAGGCATTGGCTTTGCAACCATGTTTCGAGCGGCTGGTGATATGAAAATTCCTTCACCTTCCTCTAATGGCTCTTCTTTGTTGGCTTTACTCACGAGAAACTTGACTCCCTCCATCAACTCCCGAACGCTGATTTGCGACGACTTAATGGTTTCTTCTTGGCTATCTAACTTTCTCATGATGTCTTGGTATTGCTCTATCATCTTTCTTTCCATCTCGTTATTCATGCTTTAAATTTGAAAGTTAAGATATTGTTACAGAATTTATCTTCTCTTATAGCAATTAAGGCAAGATTTTCGGTTTTTTAATCCTATTCCAATTCTATCGCCGCCAATATTTTTGGTCTTTTAATCCTATTCCAATCCAAACACTATTATAAACTATCAATTAGTAACATATGTTGGCTAATAGTGTTTGTACTATATGCATTGCAAGTGCATCTTGCAAAGTTTGGTTATTTACATTTACATTTACATCCCATAAATTAGGAATATTTTTGTGCATAAGGTGTTATACCTCATGTTTTGGGGGATTTTCAAAAAAAAAAAAAAAATTGAATTTTTAAATTTAACCCTAACGCTTTTTATATTTTGCAATTTTAATCCACATAAATTGTTTTTTTTTCACTTTTAACTCAAAAGTTTCATTATTTTCAATTTAACCTCACAATATTTTTACCTTCAACTTTGGTCCTCTATACTTTTCATCTTTCACAAATTTTTGTTATACGTTTCGTTCTAAATTTTGCGAGTTAAGACGGCAAACGACGTGCGTGTGTCGTTTAACTTTTTTTTTTGTTTCGTTCAAAATTATGCGAGTTAACACGACGCAACATGCATGTGTGGTTCAATGTTTTACATTTATTTTTTTCGTTTGATAAGTTCGTCGCGACGCGCGAGTCCTGGATCGACTCTGTGTTGGTAGTCGCTGACGATGGTGTGGCGTTAGTGCTATTTGGCATAGTTTTACGTCCCCGCCACAACGCGGGGGAGCTCAAATCTAGTTAAAACCTATATAAATTAGTAACTTATATATGCATCATCACTTGTACCCCAGGCTTGGGGAGTGTTTCAAAAAAAAACTTTTGGTTTCTCTTCTTCATCTTGTATCCCCAATTTACAGTTACAAGCTTCAGAACTTTGTTCTGTCGTAGGTGGTTGTAATTGTTCCTACTTGCCACTCTCGGATAATAGAGAGTGAACATGCGAGAGAGAGTGGGTGGGACGACAGGTCACGCTTCCGGCAACGGTGACTGAGATCACCGGTGAATTACAACCCGACTGTCGGTCTGGCAACGGTGACTGAGAGTTCAATGGATGGCGTCTGATGGTTTGAGAGTTCTTTGGATGGCGTTTCATAGATTGAGAGTTCATTGTACAGTCGTTCTTCTCAGGTACAGCTTTCTTATTTTGTTCTTCTTCTCAGGTACGATTTTCTTTTTTGTTACTCGAAATTTTCCAACATTTGCTTCTTATGATTCCGATCAAGATCCGACCCCAAACACGAACCCTAACATTTTTATCTCAATTGATCTGCAAACTTCCTGCATCGTTGTAACAGAGCAAGAAATTAGCCCTAAACTATAGAGAATTTCGAGGATCCCTAACAGGTATGCCTTTTTTTCCTATATTTTTTTAGAGTGTCTGATTTCACTTTCGTAACAAATTAGGGCTACAATCGTAGATTATATCAACGTCATTTTCAAATTTAGTTGTGTATATATGTTTTCACGTGTTCGAATTGAAGTATTTTATTGTCAGTTGAAGTAATTTGTGTTATAAATGAACCATGAAAGATGGAAGTAAACGTGTGTAATGATATATATTATTTAGCCGTACTGCACAATTGATAGTTAGGGTTTCTGCTGGTAATTGTTGAGGTGATTAAAGTTAACCGAACCGACGAAAGGTCAGCCAAGAAGGCTCGAGGTTCAGCTACGAGGACGAGTGCACGAATTTGCATGACCAAAGGCTATTTAGAGAGATGGATCTGATGAAGTTGTAACTTGTATGTTCTTTAATCTCATCCTTTTAGTTTAAAAATATATTCACGATACCCAATTTGTTCTTTTCAAATCTCATCTTCAATTTATTTCTTTAATGTTAGAGTTAATTACACCGTTACTCTGGTTTGTGGAAAGTAACAAGGTCAGTATTAATAGTTTAAGTCACTCTTTGAGGTTTTAACTTTTAATTTTGTAATAACTTGAGGTATTAAGCCTAATTTCCATTAAATTTTCGATTGAGTTTGAATATAATGACAAAAAATACCCTTATATATTGTCAGGAACTATTTATGTAATCTATGTATTATTAATATGAGGGACCATTTATGTAATACCCATCTTTCTGCATCTAATATCACACACACCCATCGTTCATATCCCCCTTAATTGCTCTTTCATATAACTTTATAATTGTTTCTTAATTGCTCTTTCATATATCTATTGTTTTTTTATATCTGTTATAATTCTTTTCCCCCATATAAGTGTTTGCGCGGGGTTGAACAAACTTTACATATGTTAGGTTTATTTCTGTGTGTCTTCATCAATTTGAAATGAAGGTTTCTTTGTAATTTTTTCCTTTCTGACTAAACTTTGTTGCTTGTATTTATGATACATAGTGAAATCTAATACTTATATGATCATGGCATGTTAAATTCTTCTTCTGTTAGCATCAAAGGGTACCTTGATGTGACTTCTTGAATGATAAGTTCTTAAATTTATAATTTCCCTAAATCTCTTGATTTCATCATTACAGGTGTGTCTATTTTTTATTTTCCTGGCTTCTTTCTACTCTATTTCACTTATGTCTATGTGTAGGTGTTGATATACATCCAGGTGCAAGAGGCTATGATGAGTTAAGTCGCGATCGGCTCTTGGCGTGGCAGGATCGGAGGACGTAAAGTGCGAGTTTCTCTATTTGCAACCTCTGATGCAGCCATGGTGGTCTAATAGACAGATCTGAACCACGCTATATTAGTCGACAAATCTGAGCCAAACAAGTTGGTCCGTTTATGCTACATATCATTATATTACCTCCTTTTGTAAATGCAATTTGTATCTATTCATATTGATACAACTCTTTAACTCGATGTTTTCTCTTTTGGTTACTTTGGCGAGTGTTGATGCCGTAACGAATCGAACGAATACCGGACAATCTTTTAGCTTCTATGATATGTGAATGTCAACCCGGCCGCAACGCGGCGGGTGTTACATCTAGTTTTATTTAATTTGCACCTTAAACTATTAATTGATTTATTAACTTTTTTTATGCAACACTTGTGGACTGTCGGTTTTAGCCAACGGTTATGGCCGTTTTGCTGTATGAACCTGTTTTCTTATTTTTGTTGTTTTTTTTTATTTTTAGTTTGTATTAAAAAAATCATTCCTGTTTAACTTTGCATTTCACTAAAAAAATTTGATAAGTTACATCAAAACAGACGGGCAACCGCCACCCCTTTCTAAATTGCAAACTCTAACCTTCCAAATACAAACCCCTGCCCCTTAGGGCTGAACAATTGCTATGAATGACCCGTTCGACCCTGGTCAAGATGTGGATGGCTTCTGACGCTAGGGAGCCAAATGTATCAAAGGCAAAAGAGACAAAGACAAGCTGGTTCTCTGCGCAAGCTTTAGCATGCTTATCCAATTTCTTTGATTCTGCTTATCTTGCTGCTTATCCAGCTACAAACCCGTTTTCCCTTAAACCAACCAAAGGAGAAACCCCCGTGTGGTCCACACAAGCATGTTTTCTCCCAACCCAGCCAAAGACGAGCAGACCCGCTGGCTGAGTCCGCGAGGAAATTCACAGGGGCCACTTTCTTAGCAGAAATCTCAGCTCTTCCCAGGATGTCTCACAAAACATCCTGCACCCGATCATGCCGATATTTGAACCCAGAGAGCTCTTCACAATGAACTGCGTGCTCCTCGTATTTATCCATACAAGCTTTACGGCATATTTGGCATGTTTCATCTTCCGGGTAGATAGGGATCATCAACTAGTATTTGAGAATGGCTCTGTATTCTACGGCAGACATGCATTGTCCTAACCCCTCAATCGGGATAACAGTAAAAAAATCCTGAGCATGGGGACCCTCCAATCACTCAAATACCGTCTTCTGGCGGGATGACAAATCAAAAACCTTTCCCAGGATTTGAGCGATTTTGCTAAACAGAGCATTCGCCAAAGTTTTTTGTAGTTTTTTGTATCTTCTTCCTCCGAGCTTGCTCCTGAAACAAATACAGTTTTTGGTTTATAAGTTTTCTCATTTTTATGATTTTTCAGTGGAATAAAACCCAATCGTTTCTTTTTGAAATTACCGTTGTGGTTTGGTTTCTTTCGATAACCTGAACCAGAACTGTAACCCTTTTTCTTGTTTAACCTTTGTTGAACTCTTGAGGTGTAAGGTTTAGGTTTTTCAGTAAGATTTACATCTTTTATTTTTGAAATATTAATTTCTGTTAATTTGAAAACCTTTTTGATCATTTCAGTTTTAACACCTCTTATTGGAAATTCCTCATCAGAATATAATTTGTCTGAATCATTCAAAGTATATGCCACTCTGATTGGTTCGTCATTCAAATTAGATTTTGATAACATAAATTCTTTATTATAAACCCTTTTGATCGACGATTTTGAACTTTCAACTGATGGACTCGAACTCCTGGATTCGGACTTTGACCCTGACTCCTCATCTTTATCCAACACTTGATCGACCACTTTCTTTATTAACTCAGACTCATGATCAGTGTCAGACGATGTGAACGTTACGTCAATGTTTTCTGGTAACTCATCAGTTGTTTCTGACTTCAATTTTATATTGACTGCCTTTTTGACTTGTTCCTCATTTGGTTTTCTGGGAGAATAACCTTCCCAGATCGGAGGCGGACACTTGTTATAATTTGCACTTTGTTTCTTACCAGTATCCTTCTCTTCCGACTTCTTGTCTTGAAAGGCTTCAAAACCTGCAACAGTTGGATAAATTCTATCAATCAAATAATCAGAACTTGAATAACTTTGCAGCAATCGTCTGATTCTTTCATTTTCTATCTTTTCTGTCTCCAACTCCTGCTTCAACTTTGCACATTCTTCAATATAGTGATTGATAGCCTTCTGCTTAGACATCATCACTGCGTTCATCATAGTTAACGCATCTTCTCTTTCAGAATTTGTCTTTTGCAGACTATTCACCGTTCTGTTCAACACATCATACGATTCTTTCACATAATTAACATCGAACAACAATTTTTCTTTCAACTTGTCAAGCTCACTATACTTCTCATCTTTTTTCTTCACAATGTTTGCATGGTACCAAACACTTTAGACACGGTTTTGTGACTTCAACAATTTTTTCAACTTCGATAATCTTTTCAATTTCGACTATCTTTTCAACTTCAACCACTTTCTCATCTTCAACCACCTTCTCAGCAATTTTAACTTCTTCACTCTGTTCATGCTTCTCTTCTTGAGCAACATTATCACATTTTGCCTTTTTCTGTTCTTTTGCTGCTCCCTTCTCCTTTAGTTTTTTCCAATCTGTCTGCAAAATAAAATTTAAAACTTTCAGGAGATAATTGAGTTTTTCCAATGTTTATTTGTATTTCTTCTTCATCATCACTGTTATCAGTTAATGATTGATCAAAAACTGTTATCTTTTCTGAGCTTTCTTCTGAAGAAACAGACTCTTCATCTTGACATTTCCCATTATTGATAATAACATCCATCCATTCCTTCATCAAATCTGGTTCTTGAACTATTTGTGCAATGAAAGCTCCAAGCTTGGAATCAGCTGGAATGTATTTGTCCCAGCTAAAACATTTTGCCATTTTCTCATCATCTTGATTAACCAGATAAGCTTTCTTCTTTCCATCTTCAATAGCATTGGATGATGATGGTTGTTGAGCAGCTTGTTGATATACGGCTTTCCGATAGTAATCATTATTCCCGAATGGATTCTGAGCTCCTCCTACTTCTCGATTGGTACATTCCCTCTTGAAATGTCCCTTTTCCTTGCATCGAAAACAAGTAACTTTAGATTTATCAAAACATAAAGTAGAAACATTAGCATCACGGAAATCATCTCTTCCAGTAATCAACTTAAATTTCTCAGCTCTCCTCAACACACTCGCTAATCACCACTTAATATCCATAAGCTCCATTTCCTCAGCATCGATCTGATCATAATCCTCTTTTGTCAACATAGGATTTCCGATCCTTCCTGCAACCAATCCCTCATAAGATTCTAACACTATAGCTAGTAATGCCATATGACCTTTAGTGACTTCTTCAGAGAAATTTTGACCGTTCTGAAGATGCAACGCGATGTTGCAGTGTAATACATGACCATTACTGCTGTTTGAACTTTGGAACTGATGATTTAGAGTTGAAACATTCTGATTAACACTTGAGTATGAAGAAAATCCACTGTTGCTGATTGGACTTTGATTAACTGATCCAAATGAATTTTCTGCACTAAAAGCGGTTTGGACCTTCGGACTTGCTTCAACATTCTGAACATTCCCTTTGTAATACATCTTGATGTCTTGTTGACCACTTGGATTGTTCATTCTAGCAATCTTCTGTTGTTCTAGATCTTGTCCTTCAAGTGTTTCAATGAACTGAGAAATGGTCAACTTATCATATTCTCCAGTGTTCTTTAAGATCATCAGATATGTACCCCATTCTTTCTGTGGTAAAGCATCAGCTAATTTGTCAACCCATTCTTCTCGATCTTTGTTGATATCCAACAGTGACATTGATCGCACTAAATGACAATATCTTTCAATCAGCTTCTTTGTAGTTTCACTCGGCAAGCTAGTAAAAAAATCGAATTCTTTCTTTAATAATGATTTCTTGCTTCTGATCATCTCCTTACTTCCCTCAAACTTAATTCGAAGTGCTTCCCAAATCGAACGTGAAGTATTGTCGTGTTGAAGTAATATGAAGATGTCTTCTTTCACAGCTTGCTGAAGTAGACTGATCATCATCTTTTCAGCCTTATACATATCTCTCTCTTTATCCGTCAATTCAGAAATTGTTTTGATAACTCCCACATCTATACGGGGTTTAACATACTTCTTCTCAATACACTCCCAAGACCTCAAATGATTTGCTTGAACCTAATTTTCAAATCGGTCTTTCCAACCATAGTACTCTTCAATGCCCATTAGCTTCGGGGGTTTTTGCAAAGTTCCTGTTTCATTTTCCATGTTCACGCTCTGAGCAATAGTAACAGGAGTACCCGGGGCAGTAGCAAACGCGTTGTAAAACTCTTCTTCCATGATTCGGTACGATGTTTCACAAAACTCAGCTTTCAAACGAAATGAACTCTTTGGTACGAAATGACACTTTCAAGCGAAATGACCTTCTTCAAACGAAATGACAATCTGATGCGAAATGGCTCTTTCAAGTGAAATGACCTGCTGGACAACTTGGTATGAAATGACTCGCACGAAATGGAAATTTTCACACGAAATGGATGATTTCGTACGAAATGAGCCTAATCACAAGCGAAATAATGATTTCATGCGAAATGAACCAAATCTCAAGCGAAATGAGGAACAAAAATTTCAATCCGTGCGAAATGGATTTACCATTTCGTGCGAAATGCTACTGATGTCATGCATTCAGCCATATTTTTGTCAAATTGATCAGGTTTTAGGTTGATTTTAGGTCTAATTCTTTCATGGATTGATTAAAATAGTATTACGCATGTTATGTGTGAAACTTAGCCCATTTTAACCAAGATTTCACGGTTAATTTTGAAAAGAAGGTGTAGAAATCAGAAATTATGGTGAAATCAAGCTGATTTGGTAAGAACTCCTCCTCCTGAGCTCTGATACCACTTGTAGGATCGTTTGCATGACCAAAACGAGTCGTTCAGAAGAGTTCTTGTCAATACGAGAGGCGGAAACTAACGTATCAACTTCAAATAAGCCTGATATACACTCTAATTGTCTTTTTGATTGATATAACAACTTTTTACAGGCAGTCGACACTTCAGCAGCACTTCGGCTCTGGAATCGGAAAGTTATAAACGAAATGAACAGGACAGGTATCTATAGGCTGAGCATTTCGTACGAGATAGGCAAGACCCATTTCGTGTGAAATGGACAATGTCTATTTCGTACGAAATGGTCTTGTTCTATTTCGTGCAAAATGGTCACAAACACACTATTCTCGAATTTCATGCCCTGATCTTTCTAATCTAATACAAGACTCGATACAAGACGAAGTCAACAGACATATGCACCAACAGCTTTATACGCCCGAGTGTGTCGCCTTGGGGAGCTCCTGTCTTATTTGTTAAGAAGAAAGATGGGTCGATGCGCATGTGCATCGTGTACAGAGAATTAAATAAGCTAACCGTGAAGAACCGCTACCCTTTACCTAGAATTGACGATCTTTTTGATCAATTACAAGGGGCGAGTTTGTTCTCTAAGATAGACCTGCGTTAGGGGTATCATCAAGTCAGGGTACGAGGAGAAGACATTGGAAAAACCGCATTTAGAACCCGATATGGACATTACGAGTTCCTAGTTATGTCCTTTGGGTTAACGAACGCTCCAGCATCTTTTAAGGATCTTATGAACCGGGTATGCCGACCCATGTTAGATAAATCTGTGATCGTGTTCGTAGATGATATTCTAGTCTACCCACGAAGCAAGACTAAACATGTGAGACACTTGCGTGAAGTACTTGAAGTTCTCCGTAAGGAGAAACTTTACGCAAAATTCTCAAAATGCGCCTTTTGGCTCAGGGAGGTGCAGTTTCTAGGCCACGTGATAAACTCGAAAGGTGTCTTGGTTGATCCATCGAAGATTGAGGCAGTAATGAAGTGGGTTTCCCCAAAATCTCCAACTAAAGTAAGGAGCTTTCTAGGCCTTGCTGGCTATTACAGGAGGTTTATACAAGACTTTTCAAAAATAGCGTTACCCTTAACGAAGTTGACGAGGAAGAAGGAGAGGTTTGTGTGGGGCAAAGATCAAGAAGAAGCCTTTCACGTGTTAAAAGAAAAGTTGTCTAGTTCTCCGGTCTTAACACTCCCAGATGGAACGGAAGATTTGGTTGTCTATTCAGATGCTTCACATCAAGGTTTAGGGTGTGTTTTAATGCAAAGGGAAAGATTATCGCGTATGCATCAAGACAACTTAAACAACATGAAGGAAACTACCCAACTCACGACTTAGAGTTGGCGGCAATAGTTTTCACCTTGAAGATCTGGAGGCACTATCTCTACAGTGCAATATGTCCAATTTACTCGGATCACAAAAGTATCAAGTATTTCTTCGAGCAGAAAGACTTAAATATGAGGCAGCGGAGGTGGTTAGAACTTATCAAAGATTACGATTGCGATATCCTTTATCACCCGGGAAAGGCGAACGTGGTAGCTGATGCGTTAAGCCGAAAAGAGTATCCATCTCCCATTCGAGTAAAATCCATGAAGATGATAGTTACGCCACGTTTACTTGATATGATACGGGATTCCCAAATAAAGTCGCTTGGAGCAGAAGACCCAAAGAAAGAAAGAATGAAAGGTATAGCCGATAAATTAGAAGAAAATTCGACCGGACTCAAAATAAGATTCGGTCAAATTTGGATACCACGATTTTGCGAAGTAAAGACCGCTCTACTCGACGAGGCTCATAAGTCACGATACTCAATCCATCCCGGAGCATCCAAGATGTACCGGGACTTGAAAACCAATTATTGGTGGCCGGGTATGAAACGCGATATTGTAAAGTATGTCTCAAAATGCTTAACATGCTCCCAAGTGAAAGCAGAACATCAAAAACCATACGGGGAGTTACAACCCTTGGAAATTCCAGTCTGGAAATGGGAGGAGTTAACTATGGATCTGGTAACCAAGCTTCCTAGAACTAAAAAGGGGCATGATGCAATATGGGTAATCATAGACCGACTCACTACCTATTCGGGAAGCTTACTCTTCCGAGAGGATGGCGGAAATTTATATGAATGAGATCGTATCTCGACACGGGGTGCCTGTGTCAATCGTTTCAGATCGGGATACTAGATTCACCTCTCGTTACTGGCAGAAGTTTCATGAAAGTATGGGCACAAAGCTGCACATAAGCACAACCTATCACCCTCAGACTGATGGTTAATCAGAACGAACCATCCAAACGCTTGTTGATATGTTAAGAGCTTGTGCCTTGGATTTTGGCGGGAATTGGGATGACCATTTACCACTAGCGGAATTTTCTTATAATAATAGCTATCATAGTGGTATTCAAATGACTCCCTATGAGCTATTATACGGGTGGAAATGTAGAACTCCTGTGTGTTGGGGCGAAGTTGGACAGAGAGAACTTGCGCCAAGTGATTTAATAGCAGTGACGAATGAAAAGATTGACTTGATTAGAGCTCGACTGAAAGCAGCCCAGGATCGGCAAAAAGCCTATGCAGACAAGATAAGGCGTCCTATCGAGTTTCAAGTCAGAGATTATGTCCTGCTGAAAGTATCTCCATGGAAGGGTATAATCCGTTTCCGCAAACGGGGTAAGCTAGGTCCTCGCTATATTGGACCGTTTAAAATTTTGGCTCGAGTCGGAAAGGTAGCATATCATTTAGAATTACCGCCTACACTAGACGGGATTCACAATACCTTCCACGTATCGTAATTAAGGAAGTGTCTTGCGGATGAAGCTGCGCTAGTACCTCTCGATGACATCGAGTTGGACGAGGGGTTAAATTATGTCGAAAGACTGATAGCCATTAAAGACGTTAAAGTGAAGAATCTTCGTAACAAGACCGTTAGACAAGTGTTGGTCCAATGGCAACACCGAAAGGGGTCGGAACTTACATGGGAAACGGAAGATGAAATAAGGAAGCACTACCCTTTTCTATTCGGTATGTAAAAGTTCGAATTTATTATGTGTCTAGGTTTCGGGGACGAAACCTCTTTTAAGGGGGGTTGACTTGTAACACCCCAAAAACGTTTACTAGGTATAAGTTAAATATTTATTAAAACTTAACTTAGTTAATGGAAATTGATGCATGATATAAATAATAAAGGGGAGAAGTTTAAATTAAATAAGTAAATGAACTTGAGGGACTAAAGGTGTAATATACAAAGATCTAGGGAATTAATATGGAAGAGTTCAAAACCCACACACATAAGCGTGTGGGGTTCTGGTCGATCGAACAGGGAGGAACAAGGAGGGGAAATGTTGGTGCATACATCTGTCGACTTCGTCTTCGTTCGAGTCTTGTATTAGTTTGTATAGATCAGGGTACGAAAAACGAGGAAATGAGTGTTTATAGGTATTTCGCATGAAATGACATAGGTGTCATTTCATATGAAATCAAGTTGGTATTTCACACGAAATCAAACTGTTGATTTCGTTTGAGTGATTCCGCTTGAAAGTGATTCCGCTTGAGCATGTTCAAGCGAAATCACTATGCCTATAAATACCCTTTGTGTTATCTCGTTTGTATGCTTCTTGGTTCCGACGCCGAAGTGCTGTCGAAGTGTCTCTAGCATGTAAATTGTTATCAGATCAATAAACAAGACAATTAATAGTGATTCTAGTGTTATACAAGCTAAACGAAGACCGAATCAATGAATTCCGCCTCTGATTCAGTCTAAGAACTCTTCTGATCGACTCGTTTGGTTGGTAAAATGATCCTACAAGTGGTATCAGAGCTCAGGAGGAAGAGTTCTTACCGTTTAGCTCGTTTTCGCTGGAAAATTCTGATTTCTACACCTTCTTTTCAAAATTAATCAAGTTTTCACGGTTAAAATGGACTGATTTTCACATATAACGTGCGAAACATTGAATTAACAAATCCTTGAAAGTTTCAGACCTAAAATCGGCCTAGAACTTGATCAATTTGACATAATTTAGCTTGAGATGATGACATCAGCATAATTTCGTACGGAATTAGGGCTTTATTTCGCTTCAGACTGTAATTTCGTTTGAAAAGTTCAAGCGAAATTAGTGATTTCACACCAAGTTCGTTATTTCGTTTGAAAGATTCACGCGAAATTAGTTAATTTCGTTTCAAGTTGTGATTTCGCTTGGGAATTTCACACGGAATTACATATTTCGTTTGAAATTGTGTAATTTCACGTGAAATTAGGATAATTTAGCTCCAAAGCTGTTATTCCGTTTGAAAATCCTAATTTCGCTTGAACTAATTTCGTGTGAAGCTGTCTTGTTGTGATTTCGTTTGAACCTGATTATTTCGCTTGAAGATATTTCGTTTGAAAGGCTGATTTCATTTGAAAGTGAATCATATTGTGAAATTTGTTATAAAAGCATGGATTTTGAAGAAGATATATTGTTGTATTACTATATATCTCAAGAGGAGAGTTCTTTTAAGACTGAAGAAAAACCAGTTTTAAAAGAATCAATGTCAAGAGAACCAGTTTCAATAAAAAAGGATTCAGAAATTGTTTTAGAAAAAGTTGAAAAGGGTTTAAATGATGTTTCAGAAAAGAATGAAAAAGATTCAGAAGTTGTTTCAGAAAGAGCTCCAGTTTTTGATCATTCATACCCATCTGATGAAGAGTGTGATGATGATAGTAGAGAAATTGAAAAACTTGATTTTTATAAAAGGTTATTTTCGTCTGAAATGTTTAATGGATCCTTTGCAGATCAAATTGAAAAGCTCAAGAATAAACTAGCTGAGAAAATGAAGAATCATGAGGCAACAAATGTGGAAGAAAATGTAAAATCAGAGATGAAACAGGTTGACAGTGATCATCAAGAAACATCTGAACAAAAAGAGACAACTGTGTTGTCACAGAAAGAGGAAATTAAACCTGAAGAAAAGGTTCAAGTGATAAAAGAACAGGTTGAAGAAATTCCAGCTTTCAAGATTGAGAAGAAAGCTGATGTTGAAAAATTAACTGAAATGTGCTCAAAATGTGACAAATTCAAAGAAGACAATGTCAAACTCTTGAAGGATGTGGAGAGTTTGACATTGGAAAATACAAATTTGAAAGAAAATGAAAAAGTTTTTCAAAATAAAATAAAGATTTTAGAAGATGAAAAATCTGTTTTTAATAAAAATAATATTGAAAAACAGATTCCAATAAATTCTCATCTTCAGAAAATCATTTGGCTTGAAAATGAAGCTGAAATTGCTAGAAATAAAATCAAGGAGTTAGAGAGTAAATTGAAAGGTTTTGTGACTTCATCTTCAGTACCAGATTATATTTGCCCAAAATCGATCAATTCAATTCCAATAAGTGAAAATGTCACAAATTTTGACAAAGTCAAAATTGAAGATTGTGATGAAAAAGTTAATGATGAAAATGAAAAAAATGAGAAAAAGAAAATATTTTTGGAACTAAAAGAAAAGTTTCAAGAAACTGTTTTGCAATCTACAGAAAAAGGTGAATGCTCAACACAGAAACCTTTGAAGAAGATTGCAGAACAAAAACAAAGTGTTAAAAATTCAAAAAGTTTTCAAAAAGAAAATAAAAGGTAATCAGTTCAATCATCCAATCATGATAAAAAACCACAAAAATTGGAAAATCAAAATTCACAAAAAGTTGGTAATAAGTGGTGCAGGTTTGACCACAGTGCTCAAATGACAAATCCAGCGTACAAGTAGAGGAACGACTACCACAAGGCCAAACAGTGCTATGACCTGAGCGTTTGGTATGAAAGTGGTAAATGGTAAGATAACAGAGTGTGTTACAATTGTGGTTATCAAGGACACATTGCTGTTTACTGCCAAAGTCGAAATTTTGAAACAAGAAGATGTTTTGAATGCAATATCAAAGGTCACATTGCCAGAGATTGCCCAATGAGATCAAAGGGAAGATCGAGGGCTGAATCTCAGAAAATGGTAAAGAAACCAGTCAAAGTCGAAGAAAAGCCCAAAGAACAGAAGGTTCTAGAACAGAAAGTTAAACTTTCACAGGGGCAAAAAGACAGACTGAGGAAGAAGAGGAAGAAAGCGAGATAATATCTCGAAAGGATTTTGTCCTCGGATACAGCTGACAAAGCAAATAACAGTTCTGATAAATCATTATGTTCTCCAAAGACTGATCAGTCAAGTAAAACGGATTCATCAGATAAAAATATGAGGACGAAAGGGATATTAAAGAAAGAAAATGCAGTTAATCAAGAGATTAACAAACCAAAGAAAGTGAAATTTTCACTTTCTGGCGATGAGTTTGTTTCTACAGAAACAAAGGAGCCACGTTTTGGCGATGAATCTGATTTATCAAAGTCAGACAAGCGACGATCGGGCGATGAGTCTGGTTCATCAAAGCCAGAGGAGCCATCTGTTGAGGTAAAAGGTGATAATTCCGTTAAGACAATTGATGATGCAAATTTTCCATCATTGTCAAACGGAAAATTGAAACAAAAAGTTGAAAAGAAACCGAGTAATGAACACTCAAAAGCACCCAAGGTTAGTCAGGCTTGGGTGGATCTGTTTAAATGAAAAACCTGACTTGCCGGAACTCCCAGGTTGGTAAGTGTGGAGTAGGAATCGGCATCTTTCTTGAGAAATTCACTTCGGTGATATTTCGAAATTCAAAAGATTAATCAGGGACATTAAGTTGTACTTGATTTATCTTGTCTACAAGTAATTGTGTTGTGAAAATCGGGAAATGTTAAATTCTTACATATGATTGAAAGAACAATGTGATGATACCTAATTTTACAAGTGGTAAAATCAACAAAACTAATTTTTCCGGAAAAACCATTTTGATTAAAACAAACTTAAGTGTTTTGAAATCATAATGGGAAAATAGTTTGTTGTAAGGGGGAGTTCTGATTGTTTATGCCAAGTGGATGGCGAATTGAAGTGATTTGATATCAGTTGTCATCTTATTTGTACAGTCTATTGTTTTCAAATTTTCCCGGAAAATCAAAATTAAAACATATTTTGATTTTAGGGGGAGTAAGAAAATTTTTAGAAATTTTGAAAATTTGAAAAATGTCAAAAACATTGAAAAAGCAAAAAATGAGTTTTGTTATGAAAAAGAGGAAATGATAGAAAATCAGTGGACTATCACAGTACGCTAAAGATTTGGAAAGTCAAATGTGATAAAAGGTCTCACTAAAGATGTGACGATAGGCTCAGCTAGATTAGTAGATTTGCGAAAACGATACAAACATAACGAAATTGCCTAAGTCTGGTGGGAAACATGGTCAAACGCATAGTACTTAGTTTTGTCCTTCTTGATTGTGTACCTGCTCGGTAATCGCTGATTGTCAAAAGACATAAAACCGGTTAAGTTTGTGAGCTTTCACAACTTTGCTGAAAAGTTACTGTGATTCTGTGTTTTCATTTTGCAAAGACTAAAACTTGTTTTATTTCTTTATTTTGTTTAAGCATTGGACATCCTCTGTGTATACGTGAGTATCGACCTGGATGTTAGTGCCTAAACGTTCTGTTTTATTTTCTTTGGTGTTTCGTTTAAGCTTTGGATCACCTCTGCGTATACGGGAGTATCGAACTAGTGGTTAAAGCCTAAACAATTTTAACTTGTTTTTATTTCTTATTTTGTTTAAACATTGGACTTTCTCTGCGTATACGGAAGTATCGACCTAATTGTTAATGTTTAAACATTCTGCGTTGTTTTCACAAATATCACAGTTGATGAAAGTTTAAAGGTATTACTTGAGTCAGTGTATTGCATGATGAGGGGATATGCTGAGATCGTGGGGTCCATAAGATTTGGTGCAATATTAATATACTTTAACGTATCGGTAAGCATTTCGAAAGTTTTAAGATTGAGCTTAAGAGGACAAATATATCGCCAATCAACGTGAATCGTTTAGAACTTAAAATGTTTAAAGCTTAACGGTGCTAGTGATGTGTCTCAAAAACTGATATGATCCTCTTACACAAACTCACAAAAATATTGTTTGTATATATTTGTTTACTGCTTTCCTTTAAATTTAAAAATCCAAAAAGATTTTCGAAAACTGATGTTGAAGAGCTGATTTTCAAAATTCCAAGTGCTAAACATGTTAAACTAGAGGTTTGGGAAAGTGTGTTGGAAATGAGAAAATTCTGAAATGTTTAAATGGTTCATTAACTTGAAATAAAGTTGAATGTTAACCTACATATGATCGTCATAGCTTAAAAATGTTATATCTGGTTATCTTAAGAATGGTTGAGTTTTGTGCAGATGAAGAGCTGAAAAGAGTTAAAGCTAGGATTAGATTTCAAGGTGATAGCTAATTCCAGATAGCGATCCCAGCTTAATGAAAGGGGGAGTCTGACGAGGTTAGAGCCAGAGAAAGATCCTGGAAAATCATTCAAGAGAAAGTGTTGATGCTAAGAGAGAGAAGATAAAGATTGAAGAGAATACTAAAAGTGTCCAATCCAAGCAGACCGATCAAGACTGAAGAATCGTTATGCTGAAGACTCGCACTGAAGACTCGTCAACATCTGAGGGGGAGTCTGTTGGTGCATACGTCTGTCGACTTCGTCTTCGTTCGAGTCTTGTATTAGTTTGCATAGATCAGGGTACGGAAAACGAGGAAATGAGTGTTTATAAGTATTTCGCATGAAATGACATATGTGTCATTTCATACGAAATCAAGTTGGTATTTCACACGAAATCAAACTGTTGATTTCGTTTGAGTGATTCCGCTTGAAAGTGATTCCGCTTGAGCATGTTCAAGCGAAATCACCATGCCTATAAATACCCTTTGTGTTATCTCATTTGTATGCTTCTTGGTTCCGATGCCGAAGTGCTGTCGAAGTGTCTCTGGCCTGTAAATTGTTATCAGATCAATAAACAAGACAATTAATAGTGATTCTAGTGTTATACAAGCTAAACGAAGACCGAATCAATGAATTCCGCCTCTAATTCAGTCTAAGAACTCTTCTGATCGACTCGTTTGGTTGGTAAAACGATCCTACAGGAAAAACCCTAGCTTTATCAATTCCACAAAATTCCATAGAAATTTCAAGGAAATCAAAGGCATAATAAGTAAATTACAAGCTCCTAAACTTGTTCTTTGAAGGGGTAAGTCCAATTTTATGATTTGCTAAAGTATAGGAAGTGGGTCTTAACCCAAGCATGAGTGCATGGCATTAAAATCGTGAAATTAAGTTAGGATTAAGATGTAGGATAAGAATAATGACATAATTTATGTTTGATTGTGATGATATGATTTGATTGTGTTAAAAACCCACTTGTTAAGAAGATTAGTAAGTGTAGGATGATTGAGTAAAATCATATAACTAGAATTTTGATTATGAGCTTGTTGTGATACATGAATGATGAATAAAATTGATATAGGATGAGATGGTTATGTAAATTCGAACAAACGTGAATGTTGTTTGATGTTGAACTAGTAGAGATGTGCTTTATAGACTTGTACCTTGCACCTTAATTATGATGTCTACCAAGTGTTTGATGAAATGCTTAAGAGATGAATGTATGTATAATATTGAAATGGTAGGATGAATTTGGTAGACTAAATAAATGAATGAATGTTGTAATGTAGGCGTGAAGGAAGAAGGTACAAGCACTAGGAAAAAGGAAGGCACACAAGATCGAGGTATGTTCCATTATGCATACAAAACTCTACTTATAAATTTGCTAATGTTCACGAATTATAAATTCTAGATACATTGATTTACGGTGTTTAATAAGTAGATAGCAAATCCCTTGCGGATTTGCATATGTAAATGAAAGTCGCATTAAGATATGTAAATTGACCGGTTTGAGTTGAACTAGTCAAGTAAGAAAGAATTATTCAACCCGTCATGTATGGGTAGTCATGGAAGCAAATACGAATGTAGAATGAATGATGCTCAATCCGTTATACGGATCGAAGGAATGTTGTATGTTGTAAGTAAATAACCCGATGTTATCGGGTTATGAGAGGTATGTCTTATCACATTTATGAGAATAAATGTTAGACCCGTTGTATGGGTAGCCGAATGTAAAAATGAAAGGAAAGTATGTAAAAGGATGAAGTCGGAATTTTAAGTGATTTAAAGTGAAATTGATATTAAGACTAATTCCTTAAAGTTTTGTTGTTGATGTAGGTAAATCCTCATCTTAGGCGACTGGGCAATTTGGAGTGAACACACGTGCATGCTATGATCATCAAGCGCTTCCGCTATTTTGTAGTAGAATTATGGGTCAAAATACTAGTTGTGTACAACTCTGTTAGTAGCTATACTTTTTAAACTTGATGTATGGTTTTTGGTCGCGTTCGTCAAACGACTTGTAGACTTTTTATATTGATGATGGTTAAAACAGGGATACGCTCGTCATATGGACGGGTCATGCCCAAATTTTGTTAACATTGTGCATTAATGTTATTGGTATTTTACCTCTTAAATTGAAAAAAGTTTGGTCATTTTTAATAGTTTACGTTTCTAGTGTCTTTTGGTCGTTATTTCTATTAGACACAAACGCGGGCCTTACAACTGAGACTGAACAGAAGTAGAACCTTTGCTTGAATTTCCATCCCACTTACGCTTGTTGTCGCTAGGAGCATCTGATGTAGCTGTAGCACTAATACGCTTGGGCTGCTTGTTCTGCTCAACTGCCTGATCAGTGAGACGATGGGCTAGTCATATAACTTGCTGGATGGTACCAAGGTTAGCCGCAGTCACATGGCTCTGAATCTCTGGCACTAGACCCTTGAGGTACAGCTCGATACGCTTGATAGGAGGATCCACCATAGTAGAACACAATGCAGCCAGTTCGTTCGATCTCTTCGTATACGCCTCTATTTCAGACCCCATCATCTTCAAGTTATAAAACTCTACTTCCAGTTTGTGGATGTCGTCGCGATGACAGTACTCCTCCTTGATCAGATCTTTGAAGTCGTTCCATGGGGTGGCTTTAGCAGCAGCCAATCCTAGCATTTGTACTTGCGCGTTCCACCATGTCAACGCAACACCTTCGAGTGTTCCAGTAGCAAATTTTACCCTACGAGCCTCAGGGCATTCACACATCTCAAAGACATACTCGATCTTCTCAAACCAGTGAAGAAGACCTACAGCACCTTCTGTACCACTGAAGGTACTAGGTTGACAGTCCATAAAGGTCTTGAAGGTACACACGGGAGGCTGATCATGCTGACCTGTCGCGCGAGAAAGAAAGACAAGGTTAAGCACAAGAGTTGGTTCGCGAGAGTAGGATCTAAACATCCTAAGATAGGTCAGTATGGCGGGTTATACCTCCTGCAGGGGCTGCTGCGAGTGCCTCAGCCACTCGTTCGTTGATTAGAGCCGTCAGCTGGGCTTGAGTCAAGTTCAAACGTCCACTCATGATCTTCACATCAAAGAAAGCACAAGTAAGAGAGGTGTCGCGAAAGTGCATAAGTATGGGATGACAGAAGAGAGTAAGCACACAGTGTTTCAAACAATAGTCGTTACGTTGACTAAGCATACCATGAACAATGCATTAAGCAAACTAATAGACAGGCAATATAAACATAAACCATATCACCTATAGTGTTGAGTCTTGCACGTGGAGCGAAGCGTCGTTGTGGATCGTTGAGCACTGTACAGGTTATAGTCTGGTTTTGTTAAAAGCTTTCCCTTTTTAAAACCAAGTTCGCTATAACCAATGGCTCTGATACCAATCTGTCACACCCCCAAAATCCACGAGCGAAGTATCACCGCAGGAGGCGTGACTGACCAGGATCCAGCCACCAATCATATTGAACAATGTAATTTAAATAAATGAAAGTCCAACCGCATAATATAATTGGTGTTCAAACAAGTTAATCCAATTTAAGTCATCAGCGGAAGCAACAAAGTTTAAAACCAAAAACCAAAGTACAAGTTTAAAAGTTCAATGTTTATCATGGAACTCAACAGTCCATGTACCACAACGACTTTCGCTCCCCTACAAGCTCTAGCTAACATCTAACGACCTGCAAGGCATGTAACAACGAGTCAACAACAAAGTTAAGCGAGTTCACAGTTGGTTGTCCAGTTTAAAATTGTTTCAAAAACCATATGTTCATTCGAAGACCAGTAGTTAATCAGTTCCTTGTTTCCCAAACCATAACCAGTGGGGGCTTCCCCATGTAACCACTAGACTGTTACCATATCGACAACTGACTGAGAAAGTTGTGCCCTACGTCAATGTCTATCATCATTGACTAAGTGCCCAGATCAATTAGTACACGCCCGTCCTCCCGGAACGGTGTGAGGCTTGTCAACCCTAATAGCGCTATTAACTAATGACCCGCTCGCCATTGGCCCGACGATTAAGTCGATATAAAAATGAGGGACTTAATGATAGAGTTTTATCTAGTAAGTTATATGTTGTCGTCCTTCCCAACTGAGGACGGAGGTACGTAATCTACCCAAGGAGAATACGTAGATTAAATGTTGTCATCCTTCTCAAAGAGGATGGAGGTACATATTCTGTTAAAGGTGAATATGTAGGTTTCGTTTTAGTTACTTAACCCATTCCAAAACCACCGGGAATCCCATGCCTTATAGAAAGTGTGAACTCACCTTGGTTTGCTCGGTTTGTTAAACTACTTGATCACAGTTTATCAGTCAAAGCCTAGAGTATGCATACATACGAAATCAGTTTATGTTTGCAAGGTTCACGTATAAATACAAGTCACAGTGAGTATCCATTCAGTGGTCACCAAATAGCACATAGCAGTTACACAACTTGTTCAAATTCACAGTTCACACGTATGTTCTGTAACAACGCCTAACTGTAAGTATACTATGCATGAGAAGTAGATCATGTCTCTTTGGTCATAGTCAATTATTGTTAACAGTAACTACCATACTTACCATAACTTTAACATCCCTCAATAGAAATTAACTTAGTTCACTGCGTCTATTTACCCACTGGACGAAACTCCCCATGTTTCGTCGTGATTCCTTACTGACGAAACCCTAGGTTTCGTCGTGAGCCTTCATTATGAAACTCCCAAGTTTCGTCATGATTCCCCTTTGACGAAACATCACAGGTTTCGTCGTGATGTGTGTTTCGTCGAGGTGTTTGTTTCGCCGGATCACATGTACAATTACCAATCACCATCAACACATACTAGCAGTTACGCACTATCATCATGAACAACGGATCAATCAACTTTCATTAGTGTTCATACTACCCTAGACATGAACAAACATTAACACTTCCAGTGTACCCGTTTACATTCCCTACATATAATTATAGTCGAACATGATTATTAATGCACACACACACAAACCCTAGTTATCTCTTAACAGTATCATCATGAAATCCTTAATCGAGTCAATTCATATACATACAAACACAACAGTTCTCAAACATCATACCGTCTAGATCATCAAATCCATTAGTTTTCTAATCACTGATTCATCGACAAATATCAAGAACAATTTCAGTTTCTTAACACATAACAAATACGTCGCGTAACACGAACAATCAAAAGTTAACGCTAGTGCTAACGGACTAACCTAGAAGAATCGTAGTCTCGCGCAAGAACACTGGATTCGTGCTTAAGGGAAATCAAACCGAGGGAGTGATGCTTCGCAGAGAGTTTGTTGCCGTCACTTGGTGTAGAGAGGATTAGGGTTTGAGTTTATGATTGACGGTTTCAATAACACAAGGTTATGTTTTAAATCGTTCGATGTTGGGCCGTAACTACCTGGGCTGGCGGCCCTTATGGCAAAACATCCATGTTTCGTCGGTCAAGGAGATGGCAAAACTCTCCTGTTTCATCGAGGAACACATGACGAAACCTCTAGGTTTTGTCGAATGATAGTTGTGGCAAAACTTCCTCGGTTTCGTCGTGGTGTGTGTGTGGTGTGTAGCTCACCATGTTTCGTCGATTGTGGAATTGTAATCTCAAACAGTTAATACATTTCTATCACTCATCAATCAAACAGTAACACAATATCTAAAGCATAATCAAACATGTACAAATACAAAGCAAACAAGTTATGCAAACACAATTGCGAACAAATAACGTGTAGAGGAAAGACCTTGAAAACTCAAGTTTTCACAGGGGCGGCACCACTGGGTGTTTATCAATAAGAGCTTTCAAGGTTGAATCACCTAAAGGGGCAACTCCACTGGAGCATAGGACCTTAACCGCAGCCGTGAAATGTCCATCCCTGACTTTCCAAAGACATTGCTTAATATTATGGTCCATTTCTTTGTCTTCCTCCCTCCTGCATTCTCCCCTAGGAGCCCCCGCCTCCCCACGCTATCCAATAGGGAATAGACTAAATCATCAAACCCAGACCCTCTTTTCAGACCGCAAGCGCGTGCAAGATGTTACTACACTGCAGAGATTTCCTATTCCCTGATCTCCGCTCTTGTTTAGAGTATGGTCTGACCACCCACAAGGTGCAACGCGGTATCAAAAGCAATTAGACCCAATTTTCGATTGATCCTGGCGACACCACCACTTTGCGCAAAGCACCTATTAAAACATGAGCAAACACCAGCCGACAACTGGGAGGAATGCTTTTAACAGTCTGAATAGGGAGGGAAAAACACTCTCGAGGAGGTTAACATCACCCCCGAGCCTTGCTGGGTGATGTCAGTTTGTTTCAACCACCATTTGACATGGTTTTCGGATCCTAACAATGAAATCTTCAACATCCCCCGAGACCATGGCAAACAACACGACCTCATCATCATGCTTGCACCCCGTACTGAGTACATGCATCACCATGCACCTTCCAAATAACCATTTATCCCCTGCCCTAAGAAGTTCCCCAACATCCAAAAAAGGTCCAAGTCCTTGGAGATAGCCTCTTTAAAAAATAGCCTTTGGTTTTCTGTCTTGAGGTGGGTGCTTTGCATGTGTTCAAGTAGGCGGAATAAACCCCCAGACCCCTGTTTGCCATCTTTACATTCGTGGAAAAATTTTAAAGGGCATGTCCTTAAACCACTAGCAGAGCCCTGCATAGGGCCCCCTGAATTAACATTTCAACCCCTCCTCGTAGGAGCCATGCGCGTAGTCACTGATGAAAAAACACACCAATGGTAAACTGAACTCGAGATGAGTTGTGGGGGTAGAAAACCTGTAAAAAAAAAACCCAAAACAAGACAGAGGGTAGCAACCGCGAGTTGCCCAACCTCTAAATGGTACCCCACATAACCCCTTACCCCATAACTGGTAGTTGAAGAGTAGTAACCCAACAAAATAGTTAAAGATTCGCCTCTTTATATTATTAATATTATTTATGTTTTCTTTTTTTAATTGAAAATCCTAGATCAAAACATATCCAACCGTTAAAACCTTATATCTTTTTACCCTCTCTATTAAAAAAAAGCAAAACCCTAGATATTCAAACAAATTTGCAGCCGCTACCTCTTCTCAATGCCCATCTCTCTCAATGATTCACATTCTAAAACGTTGAAGTTGGTGGGTGGTTATGGTAGAGAAGAATGGTGACGGAGGTTGCAGGTCGAAGGTGGGTTGCGGCGGTGTCTATGGTGGTGGTTGTAGAGTGGGTTGAAGACGGTGATTCGTGTCTGTGGTTATGGTAACGAGAATAATGTGATGGAGGTTGCAGGTCAGATGTAACGCTTTGCACTTTTGTACTTTCCAATATTAGCAAGTCTCGATGTACTTTCCATTTTTAGACACTTGTACTCTTGTTGTAATCTACTTTATTTCAATTTGTAATCCGAGACTAGAGATCATAATGAAAACGAAACTGTTTTGTCATATTCATGTTATTCATGTTAGACTTATGTACGAATTTGTACTCATGATTCACATTTTGAACGATATAATATTCTTGATTCTTGGTTATTCATTACATATTGATGCTTGATACTCGTTAAATGGATTAAAACACGTAAAATATTCGAAGTTTGAAACCAAAATAATGGAAACATGTGGCTTCGTACGAAGCCAGGCCTGTAACACCCTAATCATGATTTGACCCAAAACGACGCAGCGGAAAATGAACCGTAAAATTTCTTTCTTTTAACTACTCTAACATACTTGAATACCGTTTAGCTCAACCTATTTAACATAAATACATCATTCATCATTTATTTAATGTAAGTATGTTAACAAATAATTACAAACAACGTGCTCACTCCTATTACAATCCATGATCTTCAACCCAACCCTCGTTCACTTATCCATCATGAATATCTGACTAACCTGCGATCACCATATATAACCAACACGTTAGTACATGGCGATATCATATATAATTTAATACATATACTTAAAAGGCTATATCACATTCTAACTACGTAAGGTATTCCGTTGAAATATCCTCTCAATTTTATTTACTCGAGTTCGACATCAATTCCTCGAGAGTCCGGCGTTCCCATACCTTCACTCCATTTCATTCTCAATAGTAACATGGTTAGGGATACATAATCTCAAACATATTGAAAACCCACATCTTCACATATACGTATACTAGTGATCTACAATCATTAGATTACAACACATGTATACACTTTCATATATCTAAGTACATTCATATGTATCCCATTCATATGTGCGTACATACAAGTTCACACTACTTACACACGCTATAGTTCCATAACTACATACATACATACATACATACATACAAGTCACATTCACTTATTTGTAAATGGAGGCTTACCTAACAAACGTATCAACACAAATCAAAGAAATAGCGATTAAACATAACTGACTAACTTCCAACAAACATGATGAACATTTCCGTAACATGATGAGCATTCCATTAACATGATGAACATTCCAGTAACATGAGAACATTACATTAACATGATGAACATTTCAGTAACATGATGAACATTCCATTAACATGATGAACATTTCAGTAACCTAATGAACATTCTATTAACATGATGAACATTTCAGTAAAATGATGAACATTTGAGTAACAAGATGAACATTCCATTAACATGATGAACATTCCAGTATCATAATGAACATTCCATTAACATGATGAACATTTCAGTAAAATAATGAACATTCCATTAACATGATGAATATTTTAGTAAAGTGATGAACATTTTAGTAACATGATGAACATTCCATTAACATGATGAACATTTCAGTAACATAATGAACATTCCATTAACATGATGAACATTTCAGTAAAACGATGAACATTTTAGTAACATGATGACCATTCCATTAACATGATGAACATTCCAGTAACATGATAAACATTACTTTAACATGATGAACATTTCAGTAACATGATGAACATTCCATTAACATGATGAACACTTCAGTAACATGATGAACATTCCATCAACATGATGAACATTCCAGTAACATGATGAGACTATCAACCTAATTTACATTAAGGACAGACAAAGTTCACATGAACTTACCTTGGTACTTACCCTTACCCGTAACTTCTTACATGGTTCTCTATATACAACATACCAAACTTCACTTACAAATAAGAAGTGATTCCGGAGATCACTTACCTTAAGTGTCCGTATTCGCATCCGTTTCCTCGCCTCCTTTTGACCCGTTAGCCTTCCATGCTTCCATCCATCTTGACATGATCCCTATACTTTCATGTCATCGCATTCACATTCTTGTTAGCATACATGATTGTACATATTAACGATCATATCAAATTCATGTTTCACATTTGACTTTCATTAGTCAATTCTAATAAGCATAAGGCATATTTCCACAAGTCAATCCTTTCAAACTCATATAATTCATCACGTCGTCACACATAACACTTATGGATATAACACGCATCATATGACTTTCTATAATATTACAATTGTGACAAAAGTCTAACATTGCTACTTATGCACAGTTGACTTTCAGAAAGTTAACGATTTATCATATGAACTTTTTACTTAACCTCATACATCCATGTCATTATAGTAGACTATAAGAATGACACTATATACATTTCATACTCACGATGCAATAAGCATACAACCACATGATCATCTAGTTATATGCACACACCAAACATATTCAATTCCGTTCATTCTAGTTGTGACATCTGTGTCTCTACGACCATCAAACAAATACCAAATAGATGAAATATTGTGTTTCATAATTGGGATTTGTATAAATATGTGTATCATTTGCACATATCAATTCTCGTTCGATTTCGAGCTCTAAATCGCTTTCTGGAAAGTTATACGCGAACTGATGCGTAAGCGTAATCAGTTTAACATGAAAAACACTCCGGAACAGTGACATGGGCTTAACATACCTTAAATAACCTTTACATAACTTAGAAATAAGTTTTGGAAGGTTTGGTGTGTCGAAATCAAGTTTATTCGCTTACAGGGACTAATTTCGACAAACTGCGAAAGTATGCCGATTCGTACTGTAACGAACATTCCGGAACATGATCATAAGTTAAATATGCCCTAAATATCCTTTACATAGCTTAGAAATAGGCTTTGAGGTGTTTGGTGCGCAAAAATAAACTTATTTGATCAACAAGGACTAAAAGCGTCAAAAAGTGCATAAATTTGTATTTTCACGCATATCTTACGTTCTGAATATATCCGAACATCCAATAATTTATTTAATCATTAAAATATTTTATTTTAGTGATTGGCATGATAAAATTCCATTCGTCGCGTAATTTGGATCGTTTTTCGCGTCCGTTCGTGTTTCATCGTAATTAACCGAACAACGCAACCGTATGACCAAACGAACCGACATCCGACATATTTTTGAGCATATTTTAAGGTCCCTATACTTTAAATTCATTTTAGAGCCTTGAAATGGGGTTAACGAGGCTTAAATGGGTCAAAAATGCATCGAAAACCATGTTTTAGACATTCAGGGACTTCTGACATTCTGTGATAGTTATCTCTGGCGGGGCGCGTAAGCAGAGACCCTTTCCTACGCGGGGCACGAGAGCTGCCCAGATCAGAAACCCAGTTTTATGATTCAGCAGCTGGTTTCCTGGGTTTTGAGTATGGTTTTGCAATTCTAGGAGCTTGTTTTGGGCACCCATAGGTTTGTAAATCAGTGGGCACACATGTAGGGCCAAGATTGAAGCTCGTAAATCGAGGAACGACCCTAACGGTGGTCTAAAATCTATAAATACCCCCATGTTTCATTTGCAAACCTCACACTTGATCTGAATTTTCTCTAAGTTGAAGTTCAAAACTTCATACCTGAGAATTTTTAGATCAAATCTCCATCGCTTGGACCTCTTGTAAGTTTCTTTCATGCTTTTATGCGTTTTTTAAGCGTAAAAGTCAAACAGTGTTTGACTTTCTGCTTTAACCGGTCAATGGTCAACACGAATTTCGTTTGAACTTCGCAACGTGAGCGTAATCACGATGGTCATAGTCCCTTGTGACTATACCTACTGATTACCACGTTGATTAGGCGTAGTGACGAGTCATAGTTTCGGTCAAAATGCGTATTCATACGTATTTTGCAACCAAACTATTCTTGGGTATCAAAAACCTTTGTTTTGATATCAAACTTGTTTTCTAACTTCGTTAAACATGTTTTAACATGTTTAACTCGTCACTTTTAGTTTAGTGCTTATATAGGGTCCTAAGATAAGCGGTCTAAACAACCGCTTAGACTTTCGAACCCGACCCGTTTGGTCAATCATTAGGATCTGACCAAACATGTTTTGTGACCATAGTTGTATAGGGAATAGCCTTCCGAGGATTATACCTTATGGTCACTTCGTTTAGTTAGTTGTATGATAGGTAATTTATATGCCTTAGCAAAATGACCAAAATGCCCTTTTTACGCATAAATTCATTTTAAGCATATGTAACCTAAATTTTTACATCTAAACTAATTAGGTAACATTATTAGACATGTTAAGGCATATAATACTTGTCATAGGACTAGTTAGGCGGTCCTAACGCGTTTTACGCAAACGACGCGTTAAAGTAGCGTAAGCTACCTAAACGAGTCGTAAGCACTTAGGATAGGTTTCGATTTAGAATGTAGGCTTTGTTAAACCATATTACATGAGTTCCTATACTAATTTGGTTTACGAAACCTCATTCTATCCGATCTTCCGATTTAGGTCCGGTTTATTAACATAGTTACCTATATTGGGTGCCGTTTGATTCCGTGATCCCAGTAGCTTTGCTTGGTTGTTATTCAAGACTTCTAAGCGCTCTCAAGTGAGTACATAGTCCCCTCTTTTACTGCTTTCAAATGTTTTGTGGTGAAACACATGTGCCTACTTGTTACTTCCGTGCTTTTCATGCTTTCATGACATATACTTGCTATGTTCATTAGTACACATATAGTACATGATTTCTTCCATGTTTTTGCTATGTATGTTTTATTAACATGATAGCACATTGATTTTTATATATTACATTTTTGTTGCATATGTTCATCCAGCATATGGACACATTGTTTTACATCCCTACGTTATATGTTCATTTAGCATGTTTAAGTACATCATTTTCATAAAACATGCTTACATTTGGTATGACATTTGGTTTGTTTAACGGGTCACAAATACATTCATTAACACCGATCATGTCGTTCGTTAGTAGGTAGTGGTACCATAGGAATTGACAACTCCCGTTCCTGAAATCCTAGGTTTGTTTGGGTGGAAGGAATGACCGAATTCGATATTCAGAATTTAGATGAACCTTTAATTTAGTTTAAGGGTTTGTCGCCACAGTCGCAAGGCTTGAATGTAGGCGTTTAACATTACCGCATAGATGTTTGTATCAATAAAGCATGGATTTTTACAAAACATAACTTTTGATTTATTCAAATGCATTGTTTTGTGCATATGGTTAGAATAGATATTTTTATTTATTTTACCATACATAACATTTGATTACACATGAACATTTTGACATTGGTGGTTTGTTTGGTAAGTGATTTAAATAACGAGGCGTGTGCAATATGATAAAAGCATGGTGGATACGCCGCTGGTACTTCATATATATAAGTGCTTTTATGGTATTACATATCGTAGCGTTATTTAAACCATTTCAATTTAAACATATTATATTTTACACAGATAACATATTTTCACATAAACATTGTTTTACAAACAACATATTTTATACAAGTTCATTTTTACTTGGTTATTATTTATCTATGCATCTTTCTTTTATATCATCTGATTTCTTATAAATTTTTGTATGATTTATAAAAGAAAGAGTAAATTGCCATTTTAGTCCCTGAGTTTTGTCCAAATTTGCCATTTTGATCCAAATAGTTTTTTTTGCATCTGGGTCCCTGACTTTTCCCTTTTGTTGCCATTTTGATCACTTTGCCTAACACCATCCAAAAACTCCATCTTTAACCAGGGGTATTTTGGGGATTTTCATTTTAAATGTTTTTAATTGCCATTTTGATCCAATTCCAAAAAATAAAAAAAATTCCAAAAAATCAAAAAAATTCCAAAAAATTCTAAAAATTAATAAAAATTCTAAAATATCATAAAAATTCCAAAAAATTATAAAAAATCCAAAAAATCTGTTTCGGCGCGAACCGTTTCGACCCGTACCGTTTCAAAGCCGAACCGTTTCGAAGCCGAACCGTTTCAAGCCCGAACCGTTTCGACCCATACCGTATCGAACCGAACAGTTTCGAGCTGAACCGTTTCGAACCCGAACCGTTTCGAGCTGAACAGTTTCGACGCGAACCGTTTCGACCCGTACCGTTTCGAACCCGAACCGTTTCGAGCTGAACCGTTTCGACGCGAAACGTTTCGACCCGTACCGTTTCGAGCCGAACCGTTTCAAGCCGAACCGTTTCGAGCCGAACCGTTTCGAGCTGAACCGTTTCGACGCCGAACCGTTTCGACCCGTACCGTTTCGAACCTGAACCGTTTCGACCCGTACCGTTTCGAAGACGAACCGTTTCAAGCCGAATCGTTTCAAGCCGAATCGTTTCAAGCCGAACCGTTTCGACCCGTACCGTTTCGAACCGAACCGTGCCGTATCGAACCGAGCCGTTTCGACCCGTACCGTTTCGAACCGAACCGTGCCGTTTCGACCCGTACGGGTCGAAACGGTTCGGTTCGAAACGGTACGGGTCGAAACGGCACGGTTCGGTTCGAAACGGTACGGGTCGAAACGGTACGGGTCGAAACGGTACGGGTCGAAACGGTTCGGCTTCGAAACGGTACGGATCGAAACGGTTCGCGTCGAAACGGTTCGGGTCAAAACGGTACGGGTCGAAACGGTTCAGCTCGAAACGGTTCGGGTTCGAAACGGTTCGCGCCGAAACGGATTTTTTGGATTTTTTAGAATTTTTTGGATGTTTTAGAATTTTTATGATTTTTTAGAATTTTTATTATTTTTTATAATTTTTTGGAATTTTTATTGATTTTTTGGAATTTTTTTGATTTTTTGGAATTGGATCAAAATGGCAACTGAAAACATTTAAAATGAAAATCCCCAAAATACCCCTGGTTAAAGATGGAGTTTTTGGATAGAGTTAGGCAAAGTGATCAGAATGGCAACAAAAGGGAAAAGTCAGGGACCCAGATGCAAAAAAAAAAAAAAAAAACTATTTGGATCAAAATGGCAAATTTGGATAAAACTCAGGGACTAAAATGGCAATTTACTCTAAAAGAAAACATTTTACAAGGTTCATGACTAACTTTTGTTAAACATTTTCTTTAAACTTACAAGTCATGAATCCTATTTTAATAAAACCTATGTATCTCACAAGTATTTTTTTTGTTGACGTACCTATTTTCACATGTGTTTTAGGTGTTGTTGTTAGATGATTATGATGCAAACATAGGATTGGACGAGGGCCTTAGTGACAATAAAAGATGCAAGACTAGTTAATTATGTTATGTTTCTTTGCTTTTAAGGCATTGTAACCTCTTTTATTTCAATAAAACAAAACTTCAATTTCCAGGTGTTATGAAACAATGATTATGTTACGACACTAGTAACATAATTCTACAACTAACACCATGACCTATGCTTAACAACCCAACATCATTCTAACTTCATCCTGTTCTAATGATCTCATATGCTTCACATTTAGAGTACTTTTACTTATCAATTTTGATTAAGCAATTATTCAAACATGTAGTAAACATCATACCACTCCAACATAGAGTACAATATTCTAATGCATACTTTTACCAAATAACATGGCCAACCAAATCCTACATGAATTCCATCTAAAAATAGATTTCTCATGTTTATTTATCATCAAATACATCATATCCCCATATTATACGATTTCATCCATTACTTGCATACCATTTCGTCTATTAATCTCACCTAGGCATTTCATCAAACACTTGGTGTGCATGCCACAATTTATGCATAATGTACAAGTGTTTCATGCTTTACTTCCTACTTCATGCTTTCATTCATCAATTAACACAAAAACATCAACAAATTCATATCACATTCAATCTACCTAACAAGAACGCATTACATACAACATAGCACAACAAGATTTGAACAAGGATTGGACATGGGTGACACACCCATGTCGCCATCTTCACCACTAGAAGTGGGTTTCACCTCCAAACATCAAATTACTCCAAATCGTTCATAACCCAAGACCTATATGGTGATTTTAACACATACTCATACTCAATTTCATACAATTTCACGATTTCCAACTTAATCCACTCCGTGCATAATCACTAATCTAGATTTTAAGACATACGTTATGATCCCCTTGTGAAGGTGATCATTAATCCTTGCTCGGTTATGAATTTAAGCTTCATTTTGCCTTTCAATTTGATGAAATGGATAAAAGTTAGGGTTGTGAGCTCTCATGAAGCTCCTGCTCATTTCTAGAACACATAAAAGTGTGTGTTATGTGTTTTAATCTTTTATAAATAAAACCGATGTTTCCATCTTAACGGTTTTGGTCCCTCATGTTTCATTTTGATTACATACGGGACTAAAACTCCTCATCTTCTTACTTATATACATGATATCACTAGGCAAATTCATTCCTAGTCATTTTGTTTATGGGTTCACTTTTACTACTAACGGTACTTACCCATTCCTTTATCTTAACCGGGTTCTAAATTACCAAAACCGTTTTTGGGGTGTTACAAGTCTACCCCCCTTAATTAAGGTTTCGTCCCCAAAACCTTTCTCATTTCCATTTACACATACACATCTATGTTTGACTTCCTAGTTGCATTATAATTATAAGTAACCATCTTATCTCAATTCATAATTATTCATACAATTGATTTCTTCCTAACAAGTCTTTACTTTCCCTGCCATACTTCTACCTAATATTCCCATTTCCTTGACCCGTTAGTAACAGGTCAATATACATATTTATTCAAACTTATAATAATGCTTACATTCATATGATCCATTTATAACGGATCTAATACCTTCATCTCATCCTTTAAGATTACATTCTATACATATATTACATAACATTTAATTATCATTTTGTTATCGCAACGAAGTTACTATTTCATGGTCACGCATACGTGCTTAACTCCAAAATTAATATCATTCTACATTTCCTATAGTTATTTGTGCCATACATACCCTTACGTTACATTTAACTCGCCTCATTCATTCTACATTACTATTCCTCTCATTTCATGCATTACTTAATTGCATAAGCAGACGTGTCATGCAAGTTCATTAGGTGAGAGTTTAACCAATACCTGAAATTTTCACTCAAAACCTTTAAGATTTAGTTCTTAATGACATAGTTTTCTTCTTACGTCATCTATTAAAAGTCAAACATTCCATACCATACCATACCAAACCTATTCCATCATTCATCTCGCAAGTCGTTTTCAATTTACTAATTCATATCTATCCGGCATGAGTTAAAACATTTTACTTACCTCGATTTCATATCATACTTCAGCAATCTGTAAACCAGATCGATCCGCTCCTTCACGAGTACTAACCGTACCTGGCCAGCTTTCATTCATCCTTGTAATGGGCTTCCACTCGTGCACATTCTTTCACCAATTCAATTGGATTCATCTCATTAAGAATTCTACCATTAACATCTACAAAATTGGCGGTTAGCATCTTTCATTCAAACATTCGTTATACTAGGTGATTACTCACCTATAATCCTTTTACAATTTTCTTCATACATGCTATAACACATCCCACATTTCATCCCTCACATGCAATTCTTTTACTCTGGTTACTTATTTCGTCAACCCTTGCAGTTTAACTTTTCAAAGTCAATCTGTCACTTCTTTCTTATTATAAATACACATAACAAAGCACATATTTGTACTTTTTGTCGATTCAAGCATGCATACATACAATTTCATCGCTTCATGTCTTAGTATTTCTCACGTATACTTGTCCTTTCCATTAAAACTTAAGCCTTCTGCCCGGGTCGTAACCCGTCATTCACTTTGGCTCTCTAGAGTCGAGTATTAACATATTTCATGCTTGTAATTTATCTAATGTTTATTTCTTACAACTAAAGCTTCTTGCCACATCAACCGTTTTCAAAGTTTTATACTTACTTACTTAATGGACCAGACTGCTCTATCCATTCTTTTATTACTTGTTTTATTACTTATCATTTTATTTCGTTTGACTTTCGGAAGTCCAATTTGTAAATTCATTCATACATATGCGTATCAATTATCCTATTCTGACACATCCACCACTAATCGAGTGATAAACTCTTATTAAAAGTATAACCCTATTTTTACGTACCTAATGTAAGCGAAATTCATTGATTTGTTATTCATACCTTACGATGGTCCTCTCTTTCCAATTAGTGACATTGCGTGCCCATTCATCAAGCTTACCTATGCTTATGAAACTTAACAAATCAAAACATTAGATACCGAGTCCGAATGGCGATCACCATATGACCCATTTATTCTTTCAACCATTCTTGCATACAATTCATGAGCGTAATTATATTCATATATATGTATTCAAAACATAACTTGGAAAATATCCGCTTTTAAAGAATATTTACTCGTTTGATCTGTAATTACTTACAATTTTGAACCTTCCATTCTTGTCATTCATTCTTAGTTATTTGATTTGTACTTACTTACGAATTTCAAACTTTTCATTCTATCATTCATTCCCTTCTATGTTTCGAATAAGTCTTGCGGATTCTAACATATCATTCATATCTTTCATTCCTTTCATGTTCCGAATCCGTCTCTCGGATTCTAACATATCATTCATATCTTTCTTTCCTACTTCTCATGTGTATTTGGTACTTTCAAATCCATGAAAGTCTTACATTTCCCTTCACCCTCACGTCCACCTACTACCTAATTCTAACGGACATACCTGTAACAATTATCACGGTCTCACGAACGTCATATGTTTCTTGTGTACTGGCCAGGTACACAATCCACATACTACTTTCGTGTCTTCGTGTAATCGTCACCTTATGTCCGAAGAATAAGGTTTCGGCACGTGTAACATTTTCAAATCTTCATTAACACTCTATTATTATATTTCATTTAAAATTTTCCTTCACTTGATAGATTTTACCATTACACGCACCCACATGTTAAATTTACATACCTGGGTCAATTTATCTTAATACATGCCTTGGTGCCGGTCCTAGACCACATTCACCAATCATCCTCTCCAAGAAATTACGCTTACCTTACACATAACATACTGTTAGTTTTCTTCAAATGCATACTTAAGTACATACTTACATTTGCTTCTACCCTTAGATCTTGATCGAGTCTCGGATAGTACGGGTTCCTCGTCATAAGAGCACACAGGTTTGAGTTCAAGTATTTACCTCCTCATACTTGATTTCCCTCAAACCAGGGCTCTGATACCAACTTGTAACACCCTAATCTTGATTTGACCCAAAACGACGCAGCGGAAAATGAACGGTAAAATTTCTTTCTTTTAACTACTCTAACATACTTGAATACCGTTTAGGTCAACCTTTTTAACATAAATACATCATTCATCATTTATTTAATGTAACTATGTTAACAAATAATTACAAACAACATGACCACTTTCCCGTACAATCCATGATCTTCAACTCGACCCTCGTTCACTTGTCCATCATGAATATCTGACTAACCTGCGATCACCATATATAACCAACACGTTAGTACATGGTGACATCATATATAATTTAATACATATACTTAAAAGGCTATATCACATTCTAACTACGTAAGGTATTCCATTGAAACATCCTCTCAATTTTATTTACTCGAGTCCGACATCAATTCCTCGAGAGTCCGGCGTTCCCATACCTGCACTCCATTTCATTCTCAATAGTAACATGGTTAGGGATACGTAATCTCAAACATATTGAAAACCCACATCTTCACATATACGTATACTAGTGATCTACAATCATTAGATTACAACACGTGTATACATTTTCATATATCTAAGTACATTCATATGTGCGTACATACAAGCTCACACTACTTACACACGCTACAGTTCCATAACTACATACATACATACAAGTCACATTCACTTATTTGTAAATGGAGCCTTACCTAACAAACATATCAACACAAATCAAAGCAATAGCGATTAAACATAACCGACTAACTTCCAACAAACATGATGAACATTACATCAACATGATGAACATATCAGTAACATGATGAGCATTCCATTAACATGATGAACATTCCAGTAACATGAGAACATTACATTAACATGATGAACATTTCAGTAACATGATGAACATTACAAACATGATGAACATTTCAGTAACCTAATGAACATTCCATTAACATGATGAACATTTCAGTAAAATGATGAACATTTTAGTAACATGATGAACATCCCATTAACATGATGAACATTTTAGTATCATAATGAACATTCCATTAACATGATGAACATTTCAGTAAAATAATGAACATTCCATAAACGTGATGAAAATTTCAGTAAAATGATGAACATTTTAGTAACATGATGAACATTCCATTAACATGATGAACATTTCAGTAACATAATGAACATTCCATTAACATGATAAACATTTCAGTAAAATGATGAACATTTTAGTAACATGATGAACATTCCATTAACATGATGAACATTCCAGTAACATGATAAACATTACATTAACATGATGAACATTTCAGTAACATGATGAACATTCCATTAACATGATGAACACTTCAGTAACATGATGAACATTCCATCAACATGATGAACATTCTAGTAACATGATGATACTATCAACCTAATTTACATTAAGGATAGACGAAGTTCACATGAACTTACCTTGGTACTTACCCTTACCCCTGTCACACCCGCTCGTAGCGGAAGCGCGACGTGTGATCTGTTCGGTTCTCATTGCATAACGATATAAGTAAACATACTAAATGAATAAAACATGCTCCAATGCCATTGTCATAATTGCTCAAAAGATCGCAACATAAGTTAAGTACATTGTTTACAAACCATCAAATGAAAATAAGTTGTCATTGTTTCATACATCAAATGTAAGTCTAAAAATGTCAAGGCTTTGACCACTATATCACCGCAAAGAGGCGGTATATAACAAGCAAACCCTTCAATAGTTGGCATGGAGTATTGATACTTGTTTTCCTTGAACTGAAATCTTTGCATTGGTCCACTAATTCCCTGAAGTACATGTAAGTTTGAAAACATCAACAAAAGTTGAGCGAGTTCATGCAGTTTAGCTGTATAAGATGTATCTGTATCAAAACAGTATGTAATATGTATTTGTCTCAATTGTAATTGTATCCAAACTGGATATAAGATGTATCTGTAAAATGTGAGATGTATTTGTATTTGTATCAAATGTAGTATGAAAAGCGTCAATGAAATCGTGATCATTAATGTTTTGCAAGGACATTAATATGTGTGACGAAATAGGATGCAAACCAACCCTAGACGATTTTGTGTCGACTATCCTCGACTGGGACACAAACGCACTCTTCTGTATGGGTCCATGACCAAGAGTGGAGCTCTCCAAAACCCATTAGATCTAATCCTTTGTTCCTTGGTCCAAACTAGATTAATGGTGCTTATTGTATGGCCCTAATTCGCACATGATCTAAGGTGTTTCATTCCTTGACTTATCATACTATTGTACATGTATTTTCCCCGATAGTTGTAAAGCTTGAAAAGCATTTAAAATGAAAAAGGGGACATGAACTCACAGAATTGCATCCGTAAAATGTATGTAATTGTAACCTCACTTGCAGTTGTCTTGAATTGTATCACGACCTACAAAGGTCCTAGATTTGTTAGACACTTCGGTCTTTGTATTGGCTCATGTACAAGTCTTCTATCTTGAATACGTATTAAGACTTGTTTGTATTTGTTATTCGTTGAACTGTGTATTAGATGTATGAATTGTTAAACTGTTATATATATATTTCACCAAATATATATATATATGTAATCTTGTATCTTGTGAGTTGTATCATCGGATCACGTCCTCTTGATTTCGTGTCTTGTATGAATAAATTGTATACTTGTATTTTCAGAAATTGTGTCATTGGGCCGAGCCCATGTCTTAATGTTATTGGGCCTAGCCCAAGAATTTATGTTATTGGGCCCAAATAGTATTGGGCCTAAATAGTATTGGGCCTAAATAGTATTGGGCCTAAATAGTATTGGGCCTAAATAGTATTGGGCCTAAATAGTATTGGGCTTAATGTTATTGGGACTTGGCCCATATGTTTGGTATTGGGCTTAGCCCATGAGTTTTGATGTTGGGCTTAGCCCATGTATTTATGTTAAGCCCATTTAGGAAGATAAGCCCATTAGTAAGTATAAGCCCACTTGTGAAATGTAGGCCCATTTGTAATATAAGCCCATTTGTGAAATAAATGCCCATTTGTAATATAAGCCCATTTGTAAATTAAGCCCATTTGTAAAATATACCCATTTGTAAATTAAGCCCATTTGTAAAATATACCCATTTGTACATATCTAGTAATTTTTAAAAAAATCACTAAGTATAAGTTAACATAATAATTTTTATAAGTTTCAAAACATCCGGATATTGTTGTCGGTGATTTATATGTATTCGCGTCGAAAGATCGCCTAAGCGTCGTAGTAACTCCTCGGATTGGCGATATGTTTATGGATTCGTTCGTAGTCCGATTTGACCATAATTTGTGTCCGATTATTCGGATCGTCCGTAACTCGTTTTGAAGGCGTATTTCTATGTAGTCTTGTAAGACTTTGATTATAATGTATCTTGTGTTATTTGTTATATTGAATTCAAGTTCCTAGTTTTGTTACATATAACTAATACACCAAGTGTCACATGTTGCACATAAGTTGTTAAATAACCAAATATATATTTTCTCAAAAATATATATTCATCTAACTTTGCTTTTATTCAAAAACCATTCTTTAACAATCTTTTTAATCTTGTAAAGATTTAGCCAAAAATTATAGTTTTGTTAACATATGAATTTTAAGAAAATTTGGCCATATAACCTTTGTAATAAGCACTTAGCCATGTTTAGTAAACATATCATTTTCTTTTCAAATTCACCATCAATTTACTCATAACATCTTTAATAAAAAATCACATGAGATTTTATAACATAAACTTATCAAGATGAAATCAAATCATGTAGGGTTTTGGGTATGATCATTACATATGTTAACTAGTTCAAATCCATGCTTTACTTCTAGTTTTAACCACTTTTATAAAAATCCCATCTTGTATGTTTTTTTTTTCATAAACTTGTAAATGTAATGTTTTTAATGAAAAACACTAAATACTTTATCAACACCAAAGATTATGATCATCCATTAAACCTTTATGTTTAACAAAAACCCTTTTCAAGACTTTAATGTATACTTGTTAGATTATGTTTTTAAACATCATCTAACAAGTTTACATATTATGTTCATCTTCACTAATTAAAATAATCAAGTAACAAGTTTCATATCACAACATAAACAATTTATATATTATGATCTTTGATTTATTTTTGTGTATTTTCATCTTCATATTGTATGATCATTCAAGATATTAAATTGTACATAAATAATATATTCATAATAAAAAATGAAACAAAGATTAGGATACTCACAACTAGCTCTTGTGGGTAGGGAAGATCTTAATGAAGATATTGAGCAAAGATGATGAAGATTATGATGGTAGAAAGCCCCTGGATGGATGAAAATGCTTCCTTCAAATTGGAGATGTCTTAGATCTTCATAACTTCCATGAAAGTACACCTTGATCATCAAGAAAATGGCTAGAAAATAAAGATGAATGAAGGTGTTCATGGCTGAATTTTAGTGAAGGAATATGAGATGTTAAGTGTGTGAAAATGATGGTGTAAATATGTAGAAAATATCTAGTTAAGATAAGTCTTTCATGACTTTAATCATCCATTCTTTTACCACTTGCATAATTAAGTAAATATCTAGATATTTTTGCATGTGAAATATGGGTGTGGGACCCATTAAAAACGTTCACAACATGGGGGGGGGGGGGGTCTTGAATGGTGAATTGTTTCTAATTGTTTCAAGTGTTAGAATTTGAAGACATATGTTAGGAAGTTTAGATGTGTTAGGGATTTAAGTATTTAAACGTGGTAAGTGACAATTACTAGACCAAAATGATCCAAATAATGTTAGATGGTCACTAAAAAAAAGATTTGATATCGTTCGGATATTAATTTGGCGTTGTTTCCGTTATTCGTCATTTGAACGCTAAGCTTGTGTAAGTTGTTTGAATTGATGTAGTTATTGGTTCGGATGATACCCGAAAGTATCCTCATATGAATTCTATATTAAACAACACTTTTACATGTTGCAAAAAGATTAAAATGCTGATTTATGCATAATTTCTGCGGAAATGTGTTGATATTGTCGCTTTTAGTGCTTTCCGGGCAGTTTTTAGTGTTATCGGACTTCGGGAAGGTATTAAACCAAACCCTTGCGTTCCCAATTAGGGTTTAATGTATATTTGATTTTGGACTCACGTCTAAGTCCTAAAGATGTCATTAAGATGGTTTATGTGGATCCTGCATTTCTGTCAGCACACTAGTTTACTAGGTACTATACTCGCTGTTTCGATGCATTGTTTTAAACTGTTTCAAATGTAATCAATAAAAATGAATCATGTGCATCATAAATATGTATTCCATGAGTATTCTAAGTGTATGTCATGTAATCATGCAGTTCGGACATTCAATACTGATAATTGTGTAACTTGAATGATTGATTTAAATGTACGAAAATTACCAGAAAGTGGCAGTTGTCACATTCTCCCCCTGTTATTGAGAATTTCGTCCCGAAATTCAAGCTGAGTCATCCTTTGCAGGAGACTTCTCAAACAGGTGAGGGTATTTGGCTTTGATTTGATTTTCATGTTCCCAAGTATACTCGGGTCCGTGTCGAGAGTTCCAACGTACATTTAATAATTTGATACGACTCCTCCATGATTTCTGGACCTTACAGTCCATGACCTCAACAGGTTCTTCAATGAATTGGAGTTTTTCATCAATATGAATCTCATCCCCAGGGATGATAACCGTTTCTTGCGTTGGACTCTTTTTAAGATTCGACACATAAAACGTGTCGTGCACACTGCTAAGTTCATCTGGTAACTTCAACTTGTAGGCAACAGTGCCAATCTTTTCTAAGATTTCAAATGGTCCAATGTAATGTGGGTTAAGCTTTCCACGTTTACCGAACCTCGCTACGCCCTTCCAAGGTGAGACTTTCAACAAGACTTTGTCTCCGACCTCGAAAGATAATGGTTTTCGTCTTTTATCTTCGTAGCTCTTTTGTCGATCGCGAGCCACCTTGATACGGTCTCGGATCTGAAAATTTTTATCCGTAGTCTCTTGGACTAGTTCCGGACCAATTAATTGTCTATCGCCTGTTTCCGCCCAACATAGCGGAGAGCGAAACTTTCGACCATAAAGAGCTTCAAACGGTGCAGCTTGTATACTAGTACGGTAGCTGTTATTGTAGGAAAACTCAACTAAAGGTAGATGAGTATCCCAATTGCCGCCTAAATCCATAACACATGCACGAAGCATATCTTCGAGTGTTTGGATTGTCCGTTCGCTCTGGCCGTCAGTTTGTGGATGAAAGGCCGTGCTTAGATTTAAATGAGATCCATAGGCCTGTTGGAATAACTTCCAAATTCTTGACACAAAGCGACCGTATCGGTCTGAGATGATTGAAATAGGCATTCTATGACGAGCCACTATTTCCTTGAGATAGGGTTCCGCTAGTTTCTCTGTACTATCCTCCTCTCGAATCGGTAAGAAGTGTGCGGACTTTGTTAGTCTATCGATGATTACCCAATCATGTCATGACCGCATGAGGTCCTGGGTAAGTTCGTAATGAAGTCCATCGATATTTGTTCCCATTCCAAAATGGAATCTCGGGTTGTTGTAACAAGTCCGAGGGTTTCTGATATTCAACTTTGACTTTTGCGCAAGTCAAGCATTCTCCGACATAAGTCGCGATATCACTTTTGAGGTTAGGCCACCAATAGTATTCTTTTAATACTTAGGCCTATGTGCTTCCTCAAAATATCATCTCGAAGGCCGCCAAAGAATGGAACCCAATTTCGACCCATAAGGTATAAAGTTCCATCTTCTTTCGGCACTAATTGTTCCTTCACGCCTCGAAGTATTTCTGCTTGAATATGCTCTTCCTTGAGCGCTTGTTGATCATTTTCTCTAATGCTTGAACTCTCAGTGTTCTAACTCGCTCCTTGTGGCTCAAGGCGTCAGCTACAACGTTCGCCTTGCCCGGATGGTACTTTATTTCACCATCATAGTCGTTCAACAATTCAACCCAACATCGTTGATGCATATTTAATTCTTTTTGGTTGAATATGTGTTGAAGACTTTTATGATCCGTGAAAATAATGCGTTAAGTACCATATAAATAATGTCGCCATAATTTTTAAAGCGAATACCACCGCGCCTAACTCAAGGTCGAGAGTGGTATAGTTCTTCTCGTGAACTTTTTAATTGGCGCGACGTGTACACGATAACTTTTTCATGTTGCATGAGTACGCAACCCAATCCTTGATGCGAAGCATCATAGTTTACAACAAAGTCATCGGTATCGTCGGATAATGATAAGATTGTAAAATGCTATGCACCAATCTTAAGAATAAGTTGTAATGCTGTTTCTTATTTTTCGATTGGGGTGAATTTATTGTCTTTATGGGTGAGGGAGGTTAGCAATTGAGTAATTTAAAAAAAAAAAATCTCAATAGATCCCCGATGATATCCCGCTAATCCCAAAAAAATTGCCGGGCTCCAGTTGGAGTCTTGGGCACTTCCCAATTCTCATTTGCTTCAATCTTAGCTGGGTCTACTTGAATGCCTTTCTCGTTCACTACATGCCTGAGAAATTGTACCTCGCGAATCCAAAATTCGCACTTGGAAAATTTCGCGTATAGTTTCCCCTTTTTTAGTAGCTCCAAAATGGTTCTCAAATGTTGTTCGTGTTCATCAGTCGATCATGAGTATATTAATATGTCGTCAATAATTACTATGACATTTGTCGAGGTACGGCTTGCTCACACGATTCATTAAATCCATGAAGATCATTATTGCTTTCGTTAAACCAAAAGGCATGACGAGAAACCCGTAATAACCATAACGAGTTTTAAAAGCCGTTTTCGGTATGCTTTCCTCTTGAATTCGTAACTGATGATACTCTGATCGTAAGTCTATCTTAGAGTAGAAGCTAGAACCTTTCATAAACCATTTGAGTTAGTTGGAAATTCATTTGTAACATGGTTTAGAAATATGAATTTTCATTCATCGAAATGTTGTGCACTTTTGCAAAACTTGCATGTCTTTCCACCCCCAAAAGCTTTATAAAGATGTATAATGGTAAAGAGTGGGGGTTATGAACTCACAACATCCTTATTCGGTCAACTACAAGGTTCAGAAGGTGCTAATTGACATGGAGATTCCACGGGTGCGGCACCCGGTACCAAGTCGATGTGAAACTCGACTTGTTGATATGGTGGTAGTCCTGGCAAGTCTTCAGGAAAGACTTCAGAAAATTCTTTTACCATAGGAATATCTGTCAGCTGCGGCCCAACGGCCTTCTTGTCGACAACTTGTGCTAGGAAGGCAGTACAACCTTTTCGTAAGCACTTCTGTGCCTTCATGCAATTGATGATCCGCAATGATGTGTTGCGCTTCTCTCCATGGATAACAAGTGTATCTTCGTTCGGTAGTGGTAAGCGAATGATCTTCTCATGACAGAAGACTTCGGCTCGATTATTGGATAGCCAATCCATGCCAACCACCACGTCGAAAATACCCAACTCAATGGGTAAGAGATCGATATGAAATTTTTGCTCCTGACTCGGCTAGTTTATCGTTTTCCAATTCTATAGAATGAGGAGACGTCTAGCTTACTTGACTCTAGGCCAAGTACATTTTGAATTCTATGTAGTAAGGACTTCCCTGTACAGATGTAGAGGACAACCCAATCCCTATGTTTAGATGTAGGATAACCCAATCCCTATGTTTTATATGTAGGATAACCCAATCCCTATGTTCAGATGTAGGATAACCCAATCTCTAATTGTAGCTAGGACAATCCCGTCACTAGCCATGAAGCTATCCATGTGAAATGTTGAGATAAAGCTAAAAATCGGCAATGGTATCAAATAATATGGATGTGAAATGTTGATTGATAGGATACGTACCGGTGACCCTTAATGATTTGACATGTCTCAGCTAATTCCCCATTAGCTAACTTGATATAGTAATGTGTGTCCAACATGACTCTAATTCGAATATATGCTTAACATTTAAAGACACTAGCTAAGCTCGGTGTTGGTATTAAAAGAATTGATACATGATGTTCGTAGAGTGTACGTACTCATGACTTCATTGGGATTTTGTGGAGTATTCATAGTTCTAACCACACACACACTTATTCACTAGCTTGATCCATTCTTATGTATTATCGTCTTACTAGCCTTTGTTTTGCGCCCGGTCTCAGCACACTGCAACTCTTGGCGCTTTTGCAATTGCCCTCATGATGAACGTCTCACTTGTCGCATTTAGGATTTTGGCAAGCTACCAGCATACATTGTGGTGCCAAAATCGTTTATGGCAGCAATTGCCTTCATTTCTCTCATGGCGAGAGTTATTGTTTGAGTGATCGAGGTAGGGAGGGATGATGCGGTCATGCTTCGGATCTCCGAGGCTAAACCTGAAATGTAACACTCAGTGTGTTTGAATTTGGGTGTTACCCAGTATGGAACAACCCTTGAGAGACCATGAAAGCATCAAGTGTAACCATCAACATTGGCTCCAGTTATGATCGAGTTCTTTTATAAAATCATATGAAAATAGATATGAAAATCAGATGATATAAAAGAATGATGTATGGTTAAATAAATAACCAATAGAAATGTAGTGTATAAATATATCATGTCTTGAAATAGAATATTATGTCTTGTGTAGAGGATGTCATGTCCTGTGCAAAAATGTCATGTCTTGTCTTTGTCGAAGAGGTTTGAATAAAACCACGATATGCAATATAATATAAGCACTTATATATAGGAAGTACCAGCGGCGTATCCACCATGCTTTTATCATATTACACACGTCTCATCACTTACAAATAACCACCAAAAATGTCTTGTGTATACCAACGTCAAATGCCATGTATAACAATGTCTTGCGTAACAATGTCATGTATAAACCATGTCTTGTGTAAAAGCAATGATTTTCAACACATAACTTTTGACTTAAACATTTGATTCTTTTGGCGCCATGATCTTTTTAATGCACACTATTAAAAGAATCTAGACATGTATTAGGATAAATAAAGTCTATCATGTGCCCAAGAATGAAGAATGCAATCAATCGGTCATGGAAACCTCAAGACCGCATTGTTCATACATGTTTGAATAAATGATAATGTGGATAACCAAAACCAAAAGGTGCAATGCCTCTTGCGTGTATTGGTCATATGTCTAAATGGAAAAAAGAAAAATAATTCGTTGAGGAGGGGAAACCAGCCATTGGTCTTCGTCCATATAATATGTATTCCCTACTCTATGGACTTCGATCGTCCTAAGTAGAGAAAATCCTTTGTCTTACTTGTCCATGTGACAATTATGGTAAAAGTGCTTGAGTTTCACGAGCTCTAGCAAGATTATTAGAATCTCTAAAAATTTCGAATAGAATGCAATGAGGGAGTTGCAGCATGGCTCATGCCATACCATTCCTTGGGAAAAGACAAATGTTAAGCGACGGAATTTATTGTATCATTTCCAATAAATATGATAAGGTGGAATATGATAAGGTAAGGTAAGGTAAAGTAGGGTAAAGTGTCATAGACACCATGGAACCAACCCATGTTCAAGAATTTCGAGAATGTTGAGGAAAATCCTCCATGAGTGGCTAACAAGTTTTGTTTGTTTACATGAATAGTCTCAACCGTCTCACGATATAAATCGAATGTTAGGTGTGAACAAATACGTGTCATCTTCCTGTATTGTATTGTATTATATTGTATTGTAGGGTGTTAAACTAACCACCTCAGTTCGTGTTCTAATAGATAAGAAAAATTGAATCTCAAGTAATAACTTAAGAATTTTGAACGAATAGTGATCATTAGCTTGGCCCGCAGAGTCCACCAGAATTCCCATGCACTACAAGTTGTTATTACGTTGGCCACCGTAATAATAAATTGCCTTGCATGGTCACCATAGCGTTCTCTCGTACAAAGCAGTCGATCAGTAAGAGAGGAAACACTATTGTCAATATACCTTCAACATAGGAGGGACCTTCGTGATAATTCACGTGTCAACGTCCGTTGTCATTACTCGCAGAACGTCACGGCGTTAGATGAAATAGAAATGGAAAGAATCTGTAACAATAACAACTGAAGGGGCACCTTCAAGATGAGTACTTCATTTTCCTTGTAGGGACAAGAGTATATCAACCTTGATTGGTATGAGTCACAGGGATCTCGTCCCACTAATGGAGTTGTTGTCCAAGGTTACCACCTCTGCCTCGTCGTCATTATCAAGGTCAGGCATCTCAGCATTTGCGAGAAAGCAACCATATTTTACGGAATTAAGTTTAAGATTTCACTTAGGAATCATGTTCTCCATAAGCTCCGCAGTAGACGTGATGTCGATATTTTCATCGTGCGAGTAAAGAATAATAATAGAGTTTGAAGTCGAAGGTATTTTCTTCTTGGCAAAATATTTTGTACAACACATATATAAATAAATCATATATATATAATCACATGAAATCCTATCTAACAAGGATTTCTATCTTGCATAAGTTGAAATTGTATATGCTGAACTTGTAAACTGTTTATGATGTGTAAACTGATAATGTAATGTGTCTATCTTGTATAAGCACTGATAATGTAATGTATTGTAGGCACATAGTCTGTTAATGTAATGCGCCTATCTCTCATAGACTTCACCCATGGAAATGTCCTTGCTTGGTTTTTATGAAATAAATTTTTGTTTGTAGTGGACCTTGAAAAATGTTTATGCAATGAAAACTTCTCGTTCTTGTATAAATTTTTTTCGTGAGAGGTTCCCTAGTGATTGTAGACTAGACTCGAGAAAGAATCCTGGTTCACTACAATCGAAGCTCTGATACCAAACTGTCACACCCGCTCGTAGCGGAAGCGCGAGGTGTGATCTATTCGGTTCTCATTGCATAACGATATAAGTAAACATACTAAATGAATAAAACATGCTCCAATGCCATTGTCATAATTGTTCAAAAGATCGCAACACAAGTTAAGTACATTGTTTACAACCATCAAATGAAAATAAGTTGTCATTGTTTCATACATCAAATGTAAGTCTAAAAATGTCAAGGCTTTGACCACTATATCACCGCAAAGAGGCGGTATATAACAGGCAAACCCTTCAATAGTTGGCATGGAGTATTGATACTTGTTTTCCTTGAACTGAAATCTTTGCATTGGTCCACTAATTCCGTGAAATACATGTAAGTTTGAAAACATCAACAAAAGTTGAGCGAGTTCATGCAGTTTAGCTGTATAAGATGTATCTGTATCAAAACAATATGTAATATGTATTTGTCTCAATTGTAATTGTATCCAAACTGGATATAAGATGTATCTGTAAAATGTGAGATGTATTTGTATTTGTATCAAATGTAGTATGAAAAGCGTCAATGAAATCGTGATCATTAATGTTTTGTAAGGTCATTAATATGTGTGACGAAATAGGAAGCAAACCAACCCTAGACGATTTTGTGTCGACTATCCTCGACTGGGACACAAACGCACTCTTCTGTATGGGTCCATGACCAAGAGTGGGGCTCGCCAAAACCCATTAGATCTAATCCTTTGTTCCTTGGTCCAAACTGGATTAATGGTGCTTATTGTATGGCCCTAATTCGCACATGATCTAAGGTGTTTCATTCCTTGACTTATCATACTATTGTACATGTATTTTCCCCGATAGTTGTAAAGCTTGAAAAGCATTTAAAATGAAAAGGGGACATGAACTCACAGAATTGCATCCATAAACTGTATGTAATTGTAACCTCACTTGCAGTTGTCTTGAATTGTATCACGACCTACAAAGGTCCTAGATCTGTTCGGTCTTTGTATTGGCTCATGTACAAGTCTTCTATCTTGAATACGTATTAAGACTTGTTTGTATTTGTTATTCGTTGAACTGTGTATTAGATGTACGAATTGTTAAACTGTTATATATATATATGTAATCTTGTATCTTGTGAGTTGTATCATCGGATCACGTCCTCTTGATTTCGTGTCTTGTATGAATCAATTGTATACTTGTATTTTTAGAAATTGTGTCATTGGGCCGAGCCCATATTTTCATGTCATTGGGCCGAGCCCATGTCTTAATGTTATTGTGCCTAGCCCAAGAATTTATGTTATTGGGCCCAAATAGTATTGGGCTTAAATAGTATTGGGCTTAAATAGTATTGGGCCTAAATAGTATTGGGCCTAAATAGTATTGGGCTTAATGTTATTGGGCCTTGGCCCATATGTTTGGTATTGGGCTTAGCCCATGAGTTTTGATATTTGACTTAGCCCATGTATTTATTTTAAGCCCATTTAGGAAGATAAGCCCATTAGTAAGTATAAGCCCATTTGTGAAATGTAGGCCCATTTGTAATATAAGCCCATTTGTAAAATATACCCATTTGTAAATTAAGCCCATTTGTAAAATATACCCATTTGTACATATCTAGTAATTTTTATAAAAATCACTAAGTATAAGTTACCATAATAATTTTTATAAGTTTCAAAACATCCTGATATTGTTGTCGGTGATTTATATGTATTCGCGTCAAAAGATCGCCTAAGCGTCGTAGTAACTCCTCGGATTGGCGATATTTTTATGGATTCGTTCGTCGTCCGATTTGACCATAATTTGTGTCTGATTATTCGGATCGTCCGTAACTCGTTTTTAAGGCGTATTTCTAGGTAGTCTTGTAAGACTTTGATTATAATGTATCTTGTGTGATTTGTTATATTGAATTCAAGTTCCTAGTTATGTTACATATAACTAATACACCAAGTATCACATGTCACACCCTGGCTTTGCGGAAGCGTGGTTAATTTGGTGTGACTTCTTAATACCATAGCTTAATCATAACAAGCTATATGAAATAAAAACCATGCAAGATCATCCATAGATTTAAGTTTTAAAAACCGAAGTAACATAACATTGTCTTAGGGACTACAACACCATAACATAAAACATTGTTTTGAAAGACATAAACATCAACATGGATAAAACGCAGTCTAAGATTTGTGACTCGTCCAGGAAAAAGTCACATTTCCTAAACCGGGATGACCTCGGAACCCATATGCAGCGGGAAGTCACAACATACCGCGCCAGATCTTTAATTTCCTGAAATACATGTAAGTTGAAAAATCAACAATAATGTTGAGCGAGTTCATGTGTAAGTGTGTAAGTAAAACCTTTGTAAAATGTCTGTATGTATGAAAATTCCTGGTATGTAGCAATAAGGAAAAAGAGATCAATTAATGTGTAGCTAATACATTAATAAGTGAAATGGCCTAGGAAGCACTCAAACCTGTAACGCGTATTTCATACCGGTCCTACACGTACTAACTCTATTAGACGGACGGCCGTGCCTTAGCTTAAGGTTTAAGTTTTTTTTTTTGGGAAATAGTTAGACAACTATTTCGTGTTCACATTTTGTAAATACTTGGTAATTATTCTCCTTCCCAAGGATGGGGGATTTATTACATGCGTGTTCGTAACATTCGAATTACATTATTAAGTCTCACTTAATATATTTTACTTCTTACTTCAAAATATAATCATTTTTCCCAAAAATATTATATTTTATTTCATACAATTTTCCAAAATAATATTCTTGATAAATACGCGTTCATTGGTATTTTCTGAGTTGCGTAAGTTACGGATAAAGATCGGGTGGTAATAATTTTACCGTTGTAACTTATTATTTATTGTGAAGGTGTTCGTATTATTTTGGAATCGTTAACATTCGGTAATATTATTTTTACCCTAAAAATAATATTTGTATAGTTCACAAAATAATCATAATAATCTCACAAGTGTTGTTATGAAAAATATATATATATATATATATATATATATATGTATATATCAAATATATATTTATCAAGTTTTATTTTGTGAAAATCCCACCTCCGATGTTTCGTATATAAAGTCATGGCGAAACTTACGTTTTGAAAACAAGTCAAAAATAGATTTACAACACTTGTAGTGAAAATATTTCTAAGTGTTAGGTTTTTGGAAAAATTTCGCCAGAGTTTCCCCTGTAACTGGAGGTGGCCACGCTTTCAAGCGTATCATTTTCTTTAAAAATTCAAATCAACAATAAACAATATTCAAACCATTAAACTAGTCAAAATAGATGTAAATCGCAAAAAATGCATGAACTTGGGGTTTATCTAAAATATGAAGTAAATTTCATTACTTTTAGTGGATCTTTTGTATAAATCAATCCGGTTTCGTAAAAGTCTTGTTTTTAATGAAATTCCATCTTTACAACTTCTAGCGAAATTTGACAAAACTAGTTCCTTGTCGAAAATTAGTGTTACACAAGTGTTTACACACTTGTGTGTTTAAAAAAATCATTCTTGTTCGTGTAAGATCCGGTTTTAGAAAATAAGATTTCCTTGACACTTGGTCCTTTGAACATACCGCTTGTAGATCCATAGATCTACTAGTTTCAAACACTATTTCATAAGAAATATTGATTTTACACAAGTTCATGTTTAGTGTGTGGTAGAGTTTCATCATTTAACCCTTTGTACACTTAAACAAACTCTATGCCATGATTCTTGATCATGATTAATCCGGGTTAGATGATGATCCGAGCTACCACATCATAGATCGGCACTAAATAATCACACAAAACAAATCTTACAAGATTTACACAACCCTTGTGCTATTAACCAACATTTTTAACATTTTAGTAGACTTTTAACATATCATCTTGCATGTTCTTGAGTTTTAACCGTTATATTTCCTTTTAACCACTTTAGAATAGATCGAGAGTGTGTTTGAAGCAACTTACTACTAGCTCGAGGCTAGGGAACAAACTAGTCGAAAAACTCGTGGATAAAAGCAATGTAACGAGGTCCTTCACAATCCGAGTGCACCAAGCTTCCTTATACGCAATCCTTAGCACTTGTAGTTGTATGGAATGAGTTGAATGAAATCGAAGGGATGATGGATGGATGTGGGTGCTCTCGGCGGAAAGTTCAAAGAGAGGGAGAGAGAGATGTGGTGTGTTGATGTGTGTTGAATGAATATGATGGGTTAAGCATGATACTTATAGACAATTCTCTTCAAGTTTAACCATTGGATGTTATGTCACTGTGACAACCCGAGTTCCCAAGATTCCTTATTCGCATTAACTGCACGTTAACTGTTTAGTTGATTACTTGTTTGACTTGTTTGCTTTGTAACTGTACACTATAATTCAGATGATTGTTTGATATGCTATGTGATTTATATAAAGTGTTTTGGGTTGTGAATTTGTAAACTGGTAAACCGTTTAAGACTTGAGCAACTCGACGAAACACAAATGTGTTTCGCCATAATCCATACGACGAAACAGAAGTGTTTCGCCATCAAACACACCCGATGAAACGATGTGTTTCACCGGCCCAGTGATTCGCCGAAGCCCATTAAGGGCCCAACTCGTTACACGGGGTATTTATCCAGTATTTTGCTTCATTCGTGACACTTTGGCAAAAGTTAGAACCCTAGAACTCTCTGTGTGACGGCAGCAACTATATTCACCATCACTTTTTTGTCTCGAATCATTACTTGTCATCTCGAATCGGTTATTTTATAGTTCACGGTTATTTGTTCTGAATTGATTATAAATGCATGATCTATGAGTAAATGTTGTTGTAGGATCATAGGAATGGTTGTAACTTGTGAAAACCCTAGACATAATGATTGTGAATAATTATTTTCCTCTGAAGTTGCACATGATGTTATAAGTGCACATGAGTTCACAGATTATACATATTCCATGATTTGCATGTGATTCAACCTAACAATAGTCAAAGCCCACCCAAAATAATTGGTCCAATAATCTCTTGAGGTGGTTAAAGTTGTCGGCCATGATAGAATAAATAATAAGATTCTTTGTGTATTGTTGTTATGTTGGGATTTTCTTGATGGTTATGTAATCATATATCACCTGGGTAAAGTCGCTATGATTCTGTATGATAGAATAATGATCCACGAACTGATGTCATGTATTGATTTATGTAACTGTTGATGGAGATGATGTAACGGTACATCCTTAGGGTTTTTGTGAAACTGTTGTTGATGATCGATGATGTTGATGACGGATGTTAGCAATGGTTAGGGTTTTCTGTATTATTTCGTAACTGCTGAATGATATTAACTGGTCGACGTAACTGACATAATTGGCGAAACGCCAATGATGACGAAACGGAAGTGTTTCGCCAAAGGATAGTCCCGACGAGACAAAGGTGTTTCGCCGAGAACATGCATAACGAAAGGGGTGGGTTTCGTCGAATGGGTAACGTGCACAGTAACTTAGTTTAAATCTGTTAAGAGTTAACTGAGTTAGTTAACTGCTGTTAAGTGAATCACATGACTTGTATGATTTGGAATACGTGGTTTGTGCTACTGGGTAATCATTGATTGTGCTTTTATGTGAACTTCGTGAATACAAACTGATGATGTATACGTGCGTACTTTAGGACGTGATTGATTTACTGTGAGCACATACCTCAGCATACCGAGCAAACCAAGGTGAGTTCACACAGCCAAGGCATGGGGTTCCCAGGGTGGGAATGGGTTTGGATTATTTACTTGTACTTACCTAGCTTATGGAACTTAGTTATATGGTCCTCGGGTGAGGAGGGATTATTGATAAGATATGACTAGACTAGTGATACTAATAGAACTGATCTTCGCACACACGCCGGAGTTGGCCGCGATAATATGACTGATCTTCGCACACATGCCAGGGTTGGCCGCGATAATATGACTAATCTTCGCACACATGCCTGGGAAGGCCGCGAACTATACACTAAACTTCGCACACATGCCGGGTGGCCGCGATACAAATATACCTAGTCTAGAATACTCGGGAAACATTCCCTAATCTTCGCATACATGCCTAGAGGGCCGCGATACGAACTAATACGATACATGACTTAATGAACGAACACAAGGCTTACTATACTATTACAATTACTGAACTATTAACTGTGAACTCGCTCAACTAGTTGTTGACTCTCTGCTGCATGCCCTGCAGGACCTTAGGTACATTTGGAGCTTGCACAGGGAGGAGCAGGTCGTTGTGGGACATGGATCGAGGATGCCATGTTAAATATTTAAACATTTGAATTTATGATTTACATTGGGTTTACATACTTATGCTTCCGCTACACACTTGTTTATGTTTGGTTTTGAAAACACCTATCGTATTGATGAATGACTTTTACTATCTACTTATATGTTCAATATGATTGGTGGCATGATCCTGGTCAGTCACGCCTCCAAGCGGTGGTACTCCGCGTGTGGATTTTGGGGGTGTGACAGATTGGTATCAGAGCCATTGGTTATAGAGAACTCGGTTTTAATAAGGGGAAAACGTTTTTTATTAAAACCAGACTATAACCAGAACAGTGCTCAACGATCCACAACGACGCTTCGCTCCATGTGCAAGACTCAACATTTTAGGTAATATGGTATATGTTTTATAGCCTACTTGCTAGAATTACATAGAACTTTGCTTATGGTATGCTTAGACGCACATAACCCCTATTGCTTTAGAACACTTGTGTGCTCACTCTCTTCTGTCATCGCACTATTCGCAAACTTCTTTCACTCATGTTCTCCTTGATATTAATAGTAGATGCGTTAACCTAACTCAAGCCCAGCTGGCGGCTTCGATCACTGAACAAGTTACTGCAGCACTCGCAGCTGCCCAGGCAGGAGGTGTAACCTGCCATCACCACTTACCCTAGGATCTTTAGATCCTACTCTCGTAAACCAACACTCGTGCTTCAGTATGTTTACTCTTACGCACACGACAGGTCAACACGTTCAGCCACCTGTTTGCACCTTCAAAACTTTCGTGGACTGTCGTCCTACTACTTTCAGTGGCACGGAAGGAGCAGTTCGACTCCTCCATTGGTTTGAAAAGCTCGAGTCCGTTTTTGAAATGTGTGAATGCCCTGAGGCACGCAGGGTGAAGTATGCTACCGGTACTCTCGAGGGTTTAGCCCTCACATGGTGGAAAGCTCAAGTCCAAATGCTGGGGTTGGTTGCTGCTAACGCCACCCCATGGAACAATTTTAAAGAGATGATCAAGGAGGAATACTGCAGTCGTGATGACATTCATAAGCTGGAGGTCGAGTTCTTCAACCTCAAGATGACGGGGTCAGAAATTGAGGCGTTTACAAAGAGATCTAATGAGCTTGCATTACTGTGTCCTACTATGGTGGACCCTCCAGTTAAGCGTATCGAACTTTATCTTAAGGGTCTAGTGCCGGAGATCCAAAGTCATGTGACTTCAGCAAACCTTGCCACCTACCAGCAGATTGTTCAGTTGGCTCACCGTCTCACTGATCAGGCGGTGGAGCAGAACAGGTTGCCTAAACGCATCAACGCTACTACTACCGTTACCACTTCAGCTACTCCTGCTACTCCCAGTGACAACAAGCGGAAATGGGAGGGGGATTCCAGCAGGGGTTCAGCTACTGTTCAGTCACAAGCACAGCAGCAGCGCAAGACCAATGGTTACCAGAGTCCGAGCCAGCAGTCGTCTGGTGGGCAGGGGCAAGGTGGATATCGGGGAATTCACCCACTATGTAATAGATGCAACAGAAACCTCAGTGGTCACATAGTCTAGGGTTGTAATCTTATCCTCGTTGGTCAGACTTTCTCTATCGATCTTATCCCTATAACTCTGGGTAGTTTCGATATCGTCATTGGTATGGATTGGTTATCCCAACAACAAGCAGAGATCCTATGCAAGGAGAAGATCATTCGTATTTCCCGTACTGGCAAGGAACCTCTCGAAGTTCAAGGCGACAAGAGTGGTGTCGTGAGTGGCATCATCTCCTTCTTGAAGGCTCAGAAGTGCTTGCGAAAGGGCCACACCGCAATACTAGCACTTGTTACAGATACATCGACGAAAGAGAAGAAGATTAAGGATATTCAAGTAGTACGCGATTTTCCTCAAGTGTTTCCTGAAGAGTTACCTGGGTTACCGCCTCATCGTTAGGTTGAATTTCAGATCGAGCTAGCTCCAGGAGCAGCACCCATAGCTCGAGCACCTTATCGCTTAGCTCCAACGGAACTGGAAGAGCTGTCTAAGCAATTACAAGAACTATTGGAAAAGGGTTTCATACGTCCTAGCTCTTCGCCCTGGGGAGCTCTAGTACTATTTGTAAAGAAGAAGGACGGTACCTTCCGCATGTGTATAAACTACCGCGAACTGAACAAGGTGACTGTGAAGAATCGCTATCCACTTCCACGCATCGACGACTTATTCGACCAGTTGCAAGGGTCGAGCTATTACTCGAAGATTGATCTGAGGTCAGGCTATCACCAACTGAGAGTCCGGGATGAGGACGTCTCCAAAACAGTGTTCAGAACATGCTACGGTCACTACGAATTTTTTGGTCATGCCATTCGGGCTAACGAACGCGCCTGCGGTTTTCATGGATCTTATGAACAGGGTGTGCAAACCTTATCTTGACAAGTTCGTCATTGTTTTCATCGACGACATCCTGATACGCCAAGTTTTCAAAATGGGACTTCTGGCTTTGTGAAGTCCACTTTCTAGGCCACGTGGTAAACAAGGATGGGATTCCTGTCGATCCATCCAAGGTAGATTCGATCAAGAACTGGCCTGCACCTCGCACACCGACAAAAATACGCCAATTCTTGGGTTTGGCGGGTTATTACAGACGGTTCATCAAAGACTTCTCAAAGATTGCACAACCGCTCACATTACTGACCCAGAAAGGTGTTGTTTATCGTTGGGGTAATACACAGGAAACAGCATTTCAGCACTTAAAGGATAGACTTTGTAGCGCACCTATCCTCTCACTGCCTGAAGGCACGGATGATTTTGTAGTCTACTGCGACGCGTCTATCCAGGGTCTTGGATGTGTGTTGATGCAGCGGGACAAAGTCATTGCTTATGCTTCGCGCCAACTTAAGACTCACGAACGGAATTACACTACGCATGATTTAGAGCTGGGAGCTGTTGTTTTTGCGCTCAAGATATGGCGACATTACCTGTACGGTACCAAGTGCACCATCTACACAGATCACAGGAGTCTTGAGCATATTTTCAAACAGAAGGAACTGAACATGCGACAACGTAGATGGGTCGAGCTACTGAACGATTACGAATGTGCTATAAAGTACCATCCGGGCAAGGCCAATGTGGTGGCCGACGCCCTCAGTCGAAAGGATACTACACCTAGGCGTGTATGAGCGTTGCAACTCACTATTCAGTCTAGTCTTCCTTCACAGATACGAGATGCTCAGGTAGAAGCATTGAAACCAGAAAACGTCAGGGCTGAAGCCCTACGCGGCTCAAGGCAACGGTTAGAACAAAAGGTAGACGGTGCCTACTATGTAACAGGGCGCATCTGGGTCCCACTCTACGGCAACTTACGCGAGCTTGTAATGGATGAAGCTCATAAGTCTCGCTACTCGGTACATCCTGGTTCGGATAAGAAGTACCACGACTTGAAAACTACATATTGGTGGCCTAGCATGAAGGCTCACATAGCCACTTACGTTAGCAAGTGCTTGACTTGTGCAAGAGTTAAAGCGGAATATCAGAAACCATCAGGCCCACTCCAACAACCTGAGATACCACAATGGAAATGGGAACAAATTTCCATGGATTTTGTTACTGGCTTACCTAGATCTCAGCGCGGAAATGATACTATTTGGGTGATCGTGGATCGACTCACAAAGTCTGCTCACTTCTTGGCTATCAAGGAAACGGATAAGTTCTCCACTTTAGCAGACGTATACCTTAGGGAAGTTGTCTCGAGGCACGGGGTGCCCACCTCTATTATCTCTTTTCGTGATGCACGTTTTACTTCAGAATTGTGGCAAGCAATGCACAAATCTTTTGGCTCTCGTCTAGACATGAGCACAGCTTATCATCCTCAGACAGATGGGCAGTCTGAGCGCACTATTCAAACTCTAGAAGACATGCTTCGGGCGTGCGTAATTGACATTGGCAATGGCTGGGAAAAACATCTGCCACTTGTGGAATTTTCGTACAATAACAGCTACCACACCAGCATTAAAGCTGCTCCATTTGAGGCATTGTACGGGCGTAAATGCCGATCACCTCTTTGTTGGGCAGAGGTGGGTGACAGTCAGATCACAGGTCCAGAAATGGTAGTTGATACTACTGAAAAGATTGCTCAAATACGACAACGCATGGCGGCAGCTCGTGACCGTCAGAAAGCATACGCAGATAAAGACAGGAAACTACTCGAGCTCCAGGTTGGGGATCGAGTGCTACTCAAAGTTTCACCCTGGAAGGGTGTTGTTCGTTTTGGCAAGCGAGGCAAGCTCAATCCGCGATACGTCGGACCGTTCGAAGTCATAGAGAAAATAGGCAAAGTGGCCTACAGACTGAACTTACCAGCTGAACTCAGTGCAGTTTACAACGTCTTTCACGTGTCGAATCTGAAGAAGTGTCTGTCAGATGAGACCCTCATAGTTCCTTTGAAGGAACTCACTATCGACGAACAGTTACACTTCGTCGAGGAACCTGTTGAAATCACGGACCGGGATGTTAAGGTCCTCAGGAACACGAGAATCCCTCTTGTACGAGTTCGTTGGAACTCCCGTCGCTGCCCAGAGTTCACCTGGGAGCGTGAAGATCAAATGAAACTCAAGTATCCCCAGTTATTCGGAACCAATGCAACCACTACTGAGGCCGAAGCTACTACAGAATTTCGGGACGAAATTCCAAATCAACGGGGGGATGATGTGACACCCCAGGAAAAACCAGTAATTTTCGCAAACCTGCTCGGGGAGCCGCGATACGAAACAGGTAAACAACGTCACACAATTAACTTCCTCAGTAACCACATACTAAATTTCGGGACGAAATTTCTTTCAAGTTGGGGATAATGTGACAACCCGAGTTCCCAAGATTCCTTATTCGCATTAACTGCACGTTAACTGTTTAGTTGATTACTTGTTTGACTTGTTTGCTTTGTAACTGTACACTATAATTCAGATGATTGTTTGATATGCTATGTGATTTATATAAAGTGTTTTGGGTTGTGAATTTGTAAACTGGTAAACCGTTTAAGACTTGAGCAACTCGACGAAACACAAATGTGTTTCGCCATAATCCATATGACGAAACAGAAGTGTTTCGCCATCAAACACACCCGATGAAACGATGTGTTTCACCAGCCCAGTGATTCGCCGAAGCCCATTAAGGGCCCAACTCGTTACACGGGGTATTTATCCAGTATTTTGCTTCATTCGTGACACTTTGGCAAAAGTTAGAACCCTAGAACTCTCTGTGTGACGGCAGCAACTATATTCACCATCACTTTTCTGTCTCGAATCATTACTTGTCATCTCGAATCGGTTAGTTTATAGTTCACGGTTATTTGTTCTGAATTGATTATAAATGCATGATCTATGAGTAAATGTTGTTGTAGGATCATAGGAATGGTTGTAACTTGTGAAAACCCTAGACATAATGATTGTGAATAATTATTTTCCTCTGAAGTTGCACATGATGTTATAAGTGCACATGAGGTCACAGATTATACATATTCCACGATTTGCATGTGATTCAACCTAACAATAGTCAAAGCCCACCCAAAATAATTGGTCCAATAATCTCTTGAGGTGGTTAAAGTTGTCGGCCATGATAGAATAAATAATTAGATTCTTTGTGTATTGTTGTTATGTTGGGATTTTCTTGATGGTTATGTAATCATATATCACCTGGGTAAAGTCGCTATGATTCTGTATGATAGAACAATGATCCACGAACTGATGTCATGTATTGATTTATGTAACTGTTGATGGAGATGATGTAACGGTACATCCTTAGGGTTTTTGTGAAACTGTTGTTGATGATCGATGATGTTGATGACGGATGTTAGCAATGGTTAGGGTTTTCTGTATTATTTCGTAACTGCTGAATGATATTAACTGGTCGACGTAACTGACATAATTGGCGAAACACCAATGATGACGAAACGGAAGTGTTTCGCCAAAGGATAGTCCCGACGAGACAAAGGTGTTTCGCCGAGAACATGCATAACGAAAGGGGTGGGTTTCGTCGAATGGGTAACGTGCACAGTAACTTAGTTTAAATCTGTTAAGAGTTAACTGAGTTAGTTAACTGCTGTTAAGTGAATCGCATGACTTGTATGATTTGGAATACGTGGTTTGTGCTACTGGGTAATCATTGATTGTGCTTTTATGTGAACTTCGTGAATACAAACTGATTATGTATACGTGCGTACTTTTGGACGTGATTGATTTACTGTGAGCACATACCTCAGCATACCGAGCAAACCAAGGTGAGTTCACACAGCCAAGGCATGGGGTTCCCAGGGTGGGAATGGGTTTGGATTATTTACTTGTACTTACCTAGCTTATGGAACTTAGTTATATGGTCCTCGGGTGAGGATGGATTATTGATAAGATACGACTAGACTAGTGATACTAATAGAACTGATCTTCGCACACACGCCGGGGTTGGCCACGATAATATGACTGATCTTCGCGCACATGCCAGGGTTGGCCGCGATAATATGACTAATCTTCGCACACATGCCTGGGAAGGCCGCGAACTATACACTAAACTTCGCACACATGCCGGGTGGCCGCGATACAAATATACCTAGTCTAGAATACTCGGGAAACATTCCCTAATCTTCGCATACATGCCTAGAGGGCCGCGATACGAACTAATACGATACATGACTTAATGAACGAACACAAGGCTTACTATACAATTACAATTACTGAACTATTAACTGTGAACTCGCTCAACTAGTTGTTGACTCTCTGCTGCATGCCTTGCAGGACCTTAGGTACATTTGGAGCTTGCACAGGGAGGAGCAGGTCGTTGTGGGACATGGATCGAGGATGCCATGTTAAATATTTAAACATTTGAATTTATGATTTACATTGGGTTTACATACTTATGCTTCCGCTACACACTTGTTTATGTTTGGTTTTGAAGACACCTATCGTATTGATGAATGACTTTTACTATCTACTTATATGTTCAATATGATTGGTGGCATGATCCTGGTCAGTCACGCCTCCAAGCGGTGGTACTCCGCGTGTGGATTTTGGGGGTGTGACAGTCACCTAGATATTTAGCAAGGTAATTAAAATAATTGATCAAGGACATGGTGTGTCCCCTATGGGGGACCGAGTTCGGTTACAAGGGAAGGGGATTGGTTGGGTTGGAACTAAATAGTTAGGCTATAGTTAGATAATTAGGAATTTAATCCGGTTACTAACGTGTAGTAAGTTGTGGCGGGTGTTAGGGTGTTCGGGGACCCTAACTGGCTCAGAAAAAGATAAACAATGTTATTGGCAATATTTTTTGTGTTCCGGATAAAGTCCGGTTGTTCGGTTGGATAGTGATCCGTTAAAGTGCTTAACAAAGCCTTAAAGTGTCGTTAATATTATTTTTAGTGACACAACTTATTCCCGACACTTTGGAAAGTGTCTAGTAATATTTTTCCCATGTTTTGGCACTTTATTAGTTAGCTTAGTGCTGAATTTTGTACCTAAAGTACGTTTTTGGCACATCCGGTCACTGTAATCTCATTCCTAGTGACGCAGTTCTACAACCCTTATATCCCTACACTCTCTACTAGTGTAGCAAACTATCTCTGGCTCTTACAAGCCTTAGAGGCAGTACCTGCCTGGTGCTGGTTATAACAGCACGTTTAGTAGGTTATCCGTTATTGTGCTACAGTGCTTTTGTGCATCACGGTTGTCACTACAGTTCTGTATGTATATAGTAGGGTGACAGCAAATAAGGTATGATGCAAGTAAGTACATGTATCAGTATTCAAATAGCAGTTTATCCACAATTTCAAGTAAGCACAGTAATTAAGTAGTAATTAATTATTAATTAAGTCGTACGGATACCTGGTTTGGTGAGGGTTGTCACATTCTCCCCCCGTTAAATAAATTTCGTCCTCGAAATTTGTACTACCCTACTACTTATGGTTAAGTCACACACGTATGTATATGGATAATATCGAAGTAGATAATCATTAAATCGAAACAAACCTTACTCACATTAGCTGAGTCCCAGAATATATAACAACCCGAATCCTAGGGTTGAAAGGTGTGTGTTTCTAGCATTGGATGTCAACGGTACAAGACATACTTGTGTAAACCAGCTAGCAAGGGTTCCATAAAAGTGGAGTTTTGACTAATAAGATTCTTTTAAACGATTGGTTGCAATATGCAAACGAGTTTTTTTTTGAATAGTGGAGATACACCGAATGGAATACAAGTGAATCTGGTGTATCATTGTCTTGATTCGTAGTTGCATCAGAAATGTTTAAATGATAAATCAAACAGAAGTATGTGTGGTCTCGTGTAAAACGGTTACCATGATTAGCACAAGCTACAAGTTTTATGATGACACCACAAGGTGTCGTAATGGCATTTGATTTACAACGAAAGAATCGTTAGGGGGTACATCATGATATGAAATGAATTTATGTACCTTTGACTCAGCACGCAAGTGTGTTGAGAGTGATTTAATTGTGATAAAGAAACGGACTTAGGGCAAGTTGTCAAATAATCAATTAAATCCGTGTACGAAGGGAGTAGTCAAATAAGCGCAAGCTTCTGTTCTGTGAAAGTATCATTGTAAGGTGTCGAAATCTATCCACGATTTAGTGGAGTCTTAGACCAAATAAGTCTACCACGACCCGAAACAAAAGAATCTGTGCCAAAGTATTAGAATACGATGCTCTCAATGCATCATATGGCGTCTCAATTTAAGCAGGTGAACTGGATAAGTTCAAGAAGTTGAACCCAGTAACCAAACAATAAACGTACATATCAACAAGGAAATCTTGACGTGATAGCAAACATGTAACTTGAAAGAAGGTAGTTTCAATAAGTGTGTTGACTTGATAACAAAAGAGTCAACAATGCCAAAAATGCAGGTCATTCGAATCACGAATCAGTAACTGGGTTTAGCAGGGTAATATTTAAATTTTAATGAAGTGCTTGTTCGAAACAAAACCACGTGCGTAGCAAATGATGCATGTGAGTCATGAAAGTTTCCGAGCACTGAAACAATGAGTGCTTGCTAAGATGAAGAAATGACCAAGTATCGAAACAAATGTGTGTCCGCTCTCAGCGAAGAAAACTTGTGTGATGCAACTACCATTAAGGGGAGTAGAGATGCAAACATCTACTCGCCAGAAGTAAAAGAAATCCAAGTACTCTCTGTTTGGGTCAGCGGAACTGGCATGTGCGCCAGGTTAATTATGGTTGATTGAGTTGACATATAGGGTTCCTAAATAAAAATCCTTACGAGTTTGGACCTGGGTTCGCAAAGGTCCTAAACATAAGTTTTCTAAATCCTTCAGATTTCGTATCCCGTGTGGATCCGGTTTGTACATTGTGTAGGAAACACCGTTTTTGTGTACGTCTAAGAACTAGTCATTGTCCCACAATTTGCACCGGTAAACTTTCTTCTTGAATTCACTGTTAACGACGCTCGATTGTGGACCAGTCGTGTAATAGCTATTGGGTCCTCATAGTTAGTTATATAAGAAGCTCGTTAGTCCTCAGCAAGAGCCACCGACTCTGGTTGGCTAGCTCGTCCGACTCTCGGTCATTTGAAGGTCATTCGTCCTTTCTTTCGACGAGCAGAACTGAGGTTATCCAAAACAAAGGTTTTGGTCTGTTATCTTCCTTCTTTATCAACTGCTGGGGTTGCACTGCCAATCCTTTCCTCTCCGGAAGTGTAAGTCGTTACGATGCATTAACTACAGGCGTGGTGCCTGGGATTAAATTGATGCGAGACTCGACTAATCGTTGAGGAGGTGATTCCGGTAAGTCTTCGAGGAAGACTGCAGGATATTTCCTTATCATAGGAACATCTCTGTGCTTTGGTTCTTCGGCTCCTCCTGTCCCCGACATGAGCCAAGAAAACAGCACATTCTTCCCATAACAACCTTCGTGCCTTCAAGCAATTCGTGATCTGTGGAGGCGTATCCTGCCTTGTGAGTCGAGATCGTTCCTTCATTCGTCATCATGGTGCGGATATCGATCTCCTATTGATCATTTGACAACCAATCCCTCCAACCACCTTGTTGAAGTCTCCCAATTCACTGGCAGTAGATCGAGTGTAATCTTATGCTTCCCGGGTTCTATCTTGCCGATTCCAGTTATTGTGTTGGCTTTCACTAGCTTCCCCTAAGCTGGTTCTAATGGGTACTGGAATATCTACTTACTCGCTGCTTAAACCAATTATACTCTCGAACTCTAGGGGTGCGAAGCGTAAAATTTACAACATATTTGGCAATACAGATGCATAACATCGGGTAGTATGGGACGTACCGATATTCATGCTTGGATTCCTGGCGTGCTTCCGTGGCTCCGGTGTTAGACATCTTTCCCATCATTTTGCTTAATCTCCCTTGGGCAATTTTTCCTAAAGTGCCTCATATCCCCGCAGGTATAACATCCCTTATCTTTCCCCTTTCCTTTCTTTCCACGCTTCATCTCACGCCAACACGTTTCCCTGTTGTGTCCCACTTTGCCACAGTTGTCACACTTCCCATTTTTACATCGCCCGGTATGATGACGTCGGCACCTATCGCATTTAGGCAGCTTACCCATGTACTCTTTTCTCTTTTTGGCCTTGTTGTTGCTACTCGGCTGGGTACCCTGTTTGAAATTTGCCTACTTTCTCTTGTTGTCCCCATATGACTCTACATGAGTCTCCTTCTTTTCCTTAGAGGTTGAAAATTTGTTCGTCCTAATTGCCTCTTCAGTCAAGGCTACACTTAGATTGATGGCCTCAGTGATCGTTGCAGGCTTTGACGTCGTCACCAAGCTCATGATTTGGGGTGCCAATCCCCAAATGAAACGCTCAATCCTCTTAAACTCCGGATCTACCATGTAAGGAACGATACGCGACAGAACTTGGAACTTCTCAACATACTCAGCTATTTTTGGACCTTCCATCTTCAAGTTCCAGAACTCAGTTTCTACCTTCTGGCTTTCTGTCCTCGAACAGTACTTTTTATGCATTAGCTCTTTCAGCTCGTCCCATGATAAAGCATATGCAGCGGCCTCGCCCATTGTCTGAACTTGAAGTTTCCACCATGACAGAGCCCCATCTCGGAACAGCCCGGAAATGTACGTGACCTGATCTTCTGGGGCGCATTTGCTCGCACGCAAAACAATGTCCGTCTTCTCAATCCAGCGTACGAAGGCTACGGCACCCCCAGTGCCGTCGAAATGTAGGGGCTGGCAGCCTAAGAACTGCTTGTAGGTGCAGCCGTTGGGTGGGTTATTTCCTGAGGTACCTCCGTTGTGTTTGGAGCGCTGGGCCTCGTACTGTGCGATAAACTGCACGAGGCGCTCTTGAAATTCCGCCTCTGTCGTTGGCAGAGGGTTGTTGGTATCGGTGTTCCCTCGAGTCGACATCTTCTGAGAAGAAAGTCGGTTAGGTCGGGTCTTAGTAAGGACACGAGCACCTAAGCCTCTATTTAACGAATAAGACCTCATAGGTATATTACATTTACGTAAATACGCAGTTGTTTAACAATTATTCATATATCCTCACGGTTATAGCACAACTTGCAAATAGGAACGTAGCAAATAAACATGTGGTATTATAGTTATAGCACAAATATGTAGATCATTAACGTGCTTAGTGAGAGCATAGCGACGATATTTTTCGTCGGTCATTAGTCATAAGTATTTTCGCGTGTTTAAAGATGATCGGGCTTTCATTATCCACCGGCCACAATCATTGCGTCTACCAAAATGCATCACATCAGAAGGGACTCAGGGTCACCCTACCCTTGTCCAACAAGTATATCAGTGCATCACAGCTACGTGGTCAGAAGTGATCCTCAAAAGTCTCCGAAATCCCCGCTTATCATTAGCGTCTTTTCCCAAGCGTAATGCAATCCGCTTAATCCAGAAATCAACTATACTGGTGACTGAAGTGGAGGAGGAAAGAAAAGTATACTGTTAACGTGCGTGAGTCCCTCCTCGAGCTTGTATATGCATTGAAGTAATTATTTGCTCTGCCGCTTGATAGTTTAGAAATGAACATCGGAATCCCGGGAATGGTGAAAGAACAAAGGTCAAGAGCACAAAGGAGTCTTGATGTATGCGGCGGATCAAAGCATGCTGGTGTTAGACAGGGTGGAGGAACAATATGCTATCTTGTGATGTAGACACTCAAATCATGTTTTTGGTTATGTAATGTTTTGCATTTGAAGTTGCCAATTGTGGTGTCAGCTCAAGCTCCAACATTCTGTGACTCATATCCTTAACTGTAGTTGTTGTTACAAGAGCAACTCATCTCGCGTGTGGCCTTTATAATGTAAGGGTCTAACTTCAGCACAGTGTACAATAGGAATCACCGAGATGGCTCGTCCGACGTTGTAGAGGTGAATGTAGCAAATGGTGCGACCTGTGCAGTTGGGAATATGCTGTTGTAGCAGATGAATCGTTATGCGGGTGCTGACCTGAAGTACCTCCCCGAGGTATGGTTATATTCCGAAAGGAAGCTATAGGCGTCTTGGCGCAATGGACGTTGGTGTAAATAGGGGAAAGGAGCAATGTCATCGGTTGCGGGTGTAAAAATGAACATCTCACAAATGAGGAGATTGGCCGATGCAGGTAGATATAAGGGGTGCAATGTATGGCAGACCAAAAAGAAACAGGATCGTGATCACGTAAAGGTGTAGGTTCAGCAGGCGCAACATCAAGCTGACCCAAATGGTGTAGCAGCTAGATCGAGTGCAGGCTCCGGGTCATGTTACGGTGTGGGGGACATCAGCGGTAAGTGTGGGTAACAAAGGTGCATCCATAGGAACTGGAACAGGGGCTGAAACAGGGGCCACAAGAGAGCGTCACAGGAAAATCGAAAGGTGGGTAACCATTGTCATCGTCTATCCACCCATTTCGGGTGTGCGCGTATCGAGGATCAACTTGGGTTGCAAAAGGCGCATGATCGAACTGTACAGGCACAGGGTCAGGGTGGGGTGCAACAAGAGAGTCAGTAGGTATAACAGCGATAAGTGGGGGATCAACATGATCAGCAGCAATAACATGGTCACCCTCCAGTAGTGGTGCATCAGTAGGGTGATCATCAATGGGTAGGTCAGCAAACATAGGATCAATGGGCATGCCAGCCTGAACAGGGTCATGCTCAAACACTGGGTCAAGAGCAGCTACTGGCTTAAGGGCCATGGCAGGCTCGGGATCAACGAACTCCATATCAAAATCTGCATGATCAGCGAATGCAGGGTCAACTGGGTCTACTAGGTCAACCATAGGCTGATCCAAGTGGATGAACTCTATCTCCTGGTCCGGTCAAATCCAGGGGGGGAAAAACAGGGTCTGAATCCTCATCGAGGTCGTGATCGAAAGCAATTCTAGGAGCAGAGACAGCAGATGATGCCCTGTCAGGATTTGAACCGTGTGAATAGTGCTGTGCGCTCCAAGTGTGTGACGGTGCGGAGGCCACAGACTCGAAGGAGTCTGGAGCGGGTGAGTGTGCTGGTGACTCCTCAGCTGGAGCATCTGCGAGTAACAAAAGACCACCGTCAGCTAGAAGGGCCTTGCCCTCAACATCGTCCTCCAGGGGCTCATCATCAAACGGATTGACGTCGTCGTCAGTGTCGGCGTCGAGGAGCATATCGTAAGCAGGATAAACGGCCAAAGGTATGGGAGCAGGGATCTCTACGAGTGGTAGGTACCCAGCAAAAGGACCATTAGCGGGCTCATCGACAGCGTCGGGTAGCGCAAAAGGGCTGAAAGTCATCCTCGTCTGTGCTGGTAACATCTGATGTGTGGATCTCGTGCTCTGAAGACTCTAAGTCGTCTGATACTATGGGTCTAGGGTCCGTGGTGTCCGATTCACCAGTGCCTGATGAATCCATGGTGTCTGTATCATAAACACAAATATGCACAAATAATCAATCGTATAATCACACAAGCACATTAGTCACCAAGTAAGCAATCAAACAATTCTCATAGTCCCACTAGCCTCCCAGCCTCTCAGACTGCTCTTCCTTGTCCCACTAGCCAAATTCTCCCAGCCTCTCAGACTGCTCTTCCTAGTCCCACTAGCCAAATTCTCCCAGCCTCTCAGACTGCTCTTCCTAGTCCCACTAGCCAAATTCTCCCAGCCTCTCAGACTGCTCTTCCTAGTCCCACTAGCCAAATTCTCCCAGCCTCCCAGACTGCTCTTCCTAGTCCCACTAGCCAAATTCTCCCAGCCTCTCAGACTGCCTATAAATAATAAATAAAATGTGCTCAACATTTGTTTGTAAAAACGTTTTGGATCTGGACTTAAGTGGTATGCAATGTAAAAATGTTTTCGTGAGAGCCCTAGTGATCATAGTCTAGACTCGAGAAAGAATCCTAGTTCGCTATGATCAGAGCTCTGATACCAAGCTGTCACACCCTGGCTTTGCGGAAGCGTGGTTAATTTGGTGTGACTTCTTAATACCATAGCTTAATCATAACAAGCTATATGAAATAAAAACCATGCAAGATTATCCATAGATTTAAGTTTTAAAAACCGAAGTAACATAACATTGTCTTAGGGACTACAACACCATAACATAAAACATTGTTTTGAAAGACATAAACATCAACATGGATAAAACGCAGTCTAAGATTTGTGACTCGTCCAGGAAAAAGTCACATTTCCTAAACCGGGATGACCTCGGAACCCATATGCAGCGGGAAGACACAACATACCGCGCCAGATCTTTAATTTCCTGAAATACATGTAAGTTGAAAAATCAACAATAATGTTGAGCGAGTTCATGTGTAAGTGTGTAAGTAAAACCTTTGTAAAATGTCTGTATGTATGAAAATTCCTGGTATGTAGCAATAAGGAAAAAGAGATCAATTAATGTGTAGCTAATACATTAATAAGTGAAATGGCCTAGGAAGCACTCAAACCTGTAACGCGTATTTCATACCGGTCCTTCCGGCGGAACGACATAGTCACCACATGCAGCCACACGCTGGCTCATGTGTGGGGCTCGCAACACCCGATAGATCTATCACTCATGCCTCTCGGTCCTTATACAAGGATTAATGGTCTTACGATAATAGCCTATCCATTCACGTGATCTAGTAGTAAATTCCTTAGCTAATCATACCGTGTAAGTAAAAGTTCGTAATAATCGTAACATGTATTTCACCCCCGCAGTTAGAAAACTGAAAACAGTTAAGAGAAAATGGGGAGCATGAACTCACAGTGGTGCGTCTCTACCAAGTATATCCCTGATCAAGCAGCTGCGCGACGACCTACACGTACTAACTCTATTAGACGGACGGCCGTGCCTTAGCTTAAGGTTTAAGTTTTTTTTGGGAAATAGTTAGACAACTATTTCGTGTTTACATTTTGTAAATACTTGGTAATTATTCTCCTTCCCAAGGATGGGGGATTTATTACATGCGTGTTCGTAACATTCGAATTACATTATTAAGTCTCAGTTAATATATTTTACTTCTTACTTCAAAATATAATCATTTTTCCCAAAAATATTATATTTTATTTCATACAATTTTCCAAAATAATATTCTTGATAAATACGCGTTCATTGGTATTTTCTGACTTGCGTAAGTTACGGATAAAGATCGGGTGGTAATAATTTTACCGTTGTAACTTATTATTTATTGTGAAGGCGTTCGTATTATTTTGGAATCGTTAGCATTCGGTAATATTATTTTTACCCTAAAAATAATATTTGTATAGTTCACAAAATAATCATAATAATCTCACAAGTGTTGTTATGAAAAGTATATATATATATATATATATATATATGTATCAAATATATATTTATCAAGTTTTATTTTGTGAAAATCCCACCTCCGATGTTTCGTATATAAAGTCGTGGCGAAACTTACGTTTTGAAAACAAGTCAAAAATAGATTTACAACACTTGTAGTGAAAATATTTCTAAGTGTTAGGTTTTTGGAAAAAATTTGCCAGAGTTTCCCCTGTAACTGGAGGTGGCCACGCTTTCAAGCGTATCATTTTCTTTAAAAATTCAAATCAACAATAAACAATATTCAAACCATAAAACTAGTCAGAATAGATGTAAATCGCAAAAATGCATGAACTTGTGGTTTATCTAAAATATGAAGTAAATTTCATTACTTTTAGTGGATCTTTTGTATAAATCAATCCGGTTTCGTAAAAGTCTTGTTTTTAATGAAATTTCATCTTTACAACTTCTAGCGAAATTTGACAAAACTAGTTCCTTGTCGAAAATTAGTGTTACACAAGTGTTTACACACTTGTGTGTTTAAAAAAATCATTCTTGTTCGTGTAAGATCCGGTTTTAGAAAATAAGATTTCCTTGACACTTGGTCCTTTGAACATACCGCTTGTAGATCCGTAGATCTACTAGTTTCAAACACTATTTCATAAGAAATATTGATTTTACACAAGTTCATGTTTAGTGTGTGGTAGAGTTTCATCATTTAACCCTTTGTACACTTAAACAAACTCTATGCCATGATTCTTGATCATGATTAATCCGGGTTAGATGATGATCCGAGCTACCACATCATAGATCGGCACTAAATAATCACACAAAACAAATCTTACAAGATTTACACAACCCTTGTGCTATTAACCAACATTTTTAACATTTTAGTAGACTTTTAACATATCATCTTGCATGTTCTTGAGTTTTAACCGTTATATTTCCTTTTAACCACTTTAGAATAGATCGAGAGTGTGTTTGAAGCAACTTACTACTAGCTCGAGGATAGGGAAGAAACTAGTCGAAAAACTCGTGGATAAAAGCAATGTAACGAGGTCCTTCACAATCCGAGTGCACCAAGCTTCCTTATACGCAATCCTTAGCACTTGTAGTTGTATGGAATGAGTTGAATGAAATCGAAGGGATAATGGATGGATGTGGGTGCTCTCGGCCGAAAGTTCAAAGAGAGGGAGAGAGAGATGTGGTGTGTTGATGTGTGTTGAATGAATATGATGGGTTAAGCATGATACTTATAGACAATTCTCTTCAAGTTTAACCATTGGATGTTATGTCACCTAGATATTTAGCAAGGTAATTAAAATAATTGATCAAGGACATGGTGTGTCCCCTATGGGGGACCGAGTTCGGTTACAAGGGAAGGGGATTGGTTGGGTTGGAACTAAATAGTTAGGCTATAGTTAGATAATTAGGAATTTAATCCGGTTACTAACGTGTAGTAAGTTGTGGCGGGTGTTAGGGTGTTCGGGGACCCTAACTGGCTCAGAAAAAGATAAACAATGTTATTGGCAATTTTTTTTGTGTTCCGGATAAAGTCCGGTTGTTCGGTTGGATAGTGATCCGTTAAAGTGCTTAACAAAGCCTTAAAGTGTCGTTAATATTATTTTTAGTGACACAACTTATTCCCGACACTTTGGAAAGTGTCTAGTAATATTTTTCCCATGTTTTGGCACTTTATTAGTTAGCTTAGTGCTGAATTTTGTACCTAAAGTACGTTTTTGGCACATCCGGTCACTGTAATCTCATTCCTAGTGACGCAGTTCTACAACCCTTATATCCCTACACTCTCTACTAGTGTAGCAAACTATCTCTGGCTCTTACAAGCCTTAGAGGCAGTACCTGCCTGGTGCTGGTTATAACAGCACGTTTAGTAGGTTATCCGTTATTGTGCTACAGTGCTTTTGTGCATCACGGTTGTCACTACAGTTCTGTATGTATATAGTAGGGTGACAGCAAATAAGGTATGATGCAAGTAAGTACATGTATCAGTATTCAAATAGCAGTTTATCCACAATTTCAAGTAAGCACAGTAATTAAGCAGCAATTAATTATTAATTAAGTCGTACGGATACCTGGTTTGGTGAGGGTTGTCACATCACATATTGCACATAAGTTGTTAAATAACCAAATATATATTTTCTCAAAAATATATATTCATCTAACTTTGCTTTTATTCAAAAACCATTCTTTAACAATCTTTTTAATCTTGTAAAGATTTAGCCAAAAATTATAGTTTTGTTAACATATGAATTTTAAGAAAATTTGGCCATATAACCTTTGTAATAAGCACTTAGCCATGTTTAGTAAACATATCATTTTCTTTTCAAATTCGCCATCAATTTACTCATAACATCTTTAATAAAAAACATATGAGATTTTATAACATAAACTTATCAAGATGAAATCAAATCATGTAGGGTTTTGGGTATGATCATTACATATGTTAACTAGTTCAAATCCATGCTTTACTTCTAGTTTTAACCACTTTTATAAAAATCCCATCTTGTATGTTTGTTTTCATAAACTTGTAAATGTAATGTTTTTAATGAAAAACACTAAATACTTTATCAACACCAAAGATTATGATCATCCATTAAACCTTTATGTTTAACAAAAACCCTTTTCAAGACTTTAATGTATACTTGTTAGATTATGTTTTTAAACATCATCTAACTAGTTTACATATTATGTTCATCTTCACTGATTAAAATAATCAAGTAACAAGTTTCATATCACGACATAAACAATTTATATATTATGATCTTTGATTTATTTTTGTGTATTTTCATCTTCATATTGTATGATCATTCAAGATATTAAATTGTACATAAATAATATATTCATAATAAAAAATGAAACAAAGATTAGGATGCTCACAACTAGCTCTTGTGGCTAGGGAAGATCTTAATGAAGATATTGAGCAAAGATGATGAAGATTATGATGGTAGAAAGCCCTTGGATGGATGAAAATGCTTCCTTCAAATTGGAGATGTCTTAGATCTTCATAACTTCCATGAATGTACACCTTGATCATCAAGAAAATGGCTAGAAAATAAAGATGAATGAAGGTGTTCATGGCTGAATTTTAGTGAAGGAATATGAGAGGTTAAGTGTGTGAAAATGATGGTGTAAATATGTAGAAAATATCTAGTTAAGATAAGTCTTTCATGACTTTAATCATCCATTCTTTTACCACTTGCATAATTAAGTAAATATCTAGATATTTTTGCATGTGAAATATGGGTGTGGGACCCATTAAAAACGTTCACAACATGGGGGGGGGGGGTCTTGAATGGTGAATTGTTTCTAATTGTTTCAAGTGTTAGAATTTGAAGACAAATGTTAGGAAGTTTAGATGTGTTAGGGATTTAAGTATTTAAACGTGGTAAGTGACAATTACTAGACCAAAATGATCCAAATAATGTTAGATGGTCACTAAAAATAGATTTGATATCGTTCGGATATTCGTTTGGCGTTGTTTCCGTTATTCGTCATTTGAACGCTAAGCTTGTGTAAGTTGTTTGAATTGATGTAGTTATTGGTTCAGATGATACCCGAAAGTATCCTCATATGAATTCTATATTAAACAGCACTTTTACATGTTGCAAAAAGATTAAAATGCTGATTTATGCAGAATTTCTGTGGAAATGTGTTGATATTGTCGCTTTTAGTGCTTTTCGGGCAGTTTTTAGTGTTATCGGACTTCGGGAAGGTATTAAACCAAACCCTTGCGTTCCCAATTAGGGTTTAATGTATATTTGATGTTGGACTCACGTCTAAGTCCTAAAGATGTCATTAAGATGGTTTCTGCGGATCCTGCGTTTTTGTCAGCACACTAGTTTACTAGGTACTATACTAGCTGTTTCGATGCATTGTTTTAAACTGTTTCAAATGTAATCAATAAAAATGAATCATGTGCATCATAAATATGTATTCCATGTGTATTCTAAGTGTATGTCATGTAATCATGCAGTTCGGACATTCAATACTGATAATTGTGTAACTTGAATGATTGATTTAAATGTACGAAAATTACCAGAAAGTGGCAGTTGTCACAACCCATAACTTCTTACATGTTTCTCTATGTACAACATAACAAACTTCACTTATAAATAAGAAGTGATTCCGGAGATCACTTACCTTAAGTGTCCGTATTCGCATCCGTTTCCTCGCCTCCTTTTAACCCGTTAGCCTTCCATGCTTCCATCCATCTTGACATGATCCCTATACTTTCATGTCATCGCATTCACATTCTTGTTAGCATACATGATTGTACATATTAACGATCATATCAAATTCATGTTTCACATTTGACTCTCATTAGTCAATTCTAACAAGCATAAGGTATATTTCCACAAGTCAATCTTTTCAAACTCATATAATTCATCACGTCATCACATATAACACATATGGATATAACACGCACAATGGCGGACCCAGTAATTTTTCCATGGGGGTGCGGAACATTTTTAAAAATTTTAGCCCCTAGGTATATAAGTAAAAAAATCGGTTCGTATCAGGTCGGGTCATGTAAAACAAACGAACATCAAACTAAATTTATATAATCATTAAAAACATGTCAAACCTTGTTACAAACATAATTAAAACGTCGACGCCATACGGGTTTTCATTTTTTGAAATCTATCCAAAACATCATCTAAAGCTAATTTCTTAAGCAATTCTTTCTCTATATAACATAAGTTCATCGCTCCATAACATAATGTTTCAATTTTAATTTTAATTTTCAACTATTCAAGCCCTAGAAATCATAACGTAAGTTGTAATCACCCTAAAAATATATAAACAACATAATCACCCTAAAAATCATCTAAACAACGTCAAAACACACAAAATTTCAAACCTATTTAACAACTTTATTACCCTTTTTTCTCCTATAATATCAATCAAAATCATCAAAATAACAAAGAAACTTACCCGTGTTCGGATTCCGGTAAGATTTGGTGTCAAACGACGGTGGTATGGTGGCTGATTACGGTGGTCGCCGGCTGCTGGACTGTTGTCGCTGGGTGATGTTGTTCGTTGGCAGTGCAGGGACGCAAGAGAGAGAGAGAGAGAGAGAGAGAGAGAGAGCGGGAGAGAATTTCTAAAGGTTTTGGGCTTTAATTATTTTATTATAGTTTGAAATATTGTTGGGTTTGGTTAATGGGCTAAGACTTAGTGGGCTAGCATTTCTAAAGGTTTTGGGATTTAATTATTTTATTATAGTTTGAAATATTGTTGGGTTTGGTTAATGGGCTAAGACTTAGTGGGCTAGCTAGTTAGGAATTATAAGTGGGTAAAGGTATGGGTATATGGGTTTAGTTAGTTAGGTATTAAAAGTTATATTATTTTGGTAGTATTTTTTTTAAATAATAGTTTACTAAAAAAATACAAAATATAAATTGATAACACTTTTTACCTAAGGGGTGCGGTCGAAAAATTCCAAGGGGTGCGGACGAAAAATTCCAAGGGGTGCGGACGGGATTTTCGATGGAACTTAGCACTAATTTTTTTTCCCCGGGGGTGCGCCCGCCCACCTTGGGTTGGGCTTGGGTCCGCCCCTGAACACGCATCATATGACTTTCTATAATATTACAATTGTGACAAAAAGTCTAACATTGCTACTTATGCACGGTTGACTTTCAGAAAGTCAACGATTTATCATATGAACTTTCGACTTAACCTCATACATCCATGTCATTATAGTAGACTATACTAATGACACTATATACATTTCATACTCACGATGCAATAAGCGTACAACCACATGATCATCTAGTTATATGCACACACCAAACATATTCAATTCCGTTCATTCTAGTAATATAATTCTACAACTAACACCATGACCTATGCTTAACAACCCAACATCATTATAACTTCATCCTGTTCTAATGATCTCATATGCTTCACATTTAGAGTACTTTTACTTATCAATTTTGATTAAGCAGTTATTCAAACATGTAGTAAACATCATACCACTCCAACATAGAGTACAATATTCTAATGCATACTTTTACCAAATAACATGGCCAACCAAATCCTACATGAATTCCATCTAAAAATAGATTTCTCATGTTTATTTATCATCAAATACATCATATCCCCATATTATACGATTTCATCCATTACTTGCATACCATTTCGTCTATTAATCTCACCTACGCATTTCATCAAACACTTGGTGTGCATGCCACAATTTATGCATAATGTACAAGTGTTTCATGCTTTACTTCCTACTTCATGCTTTCATTCATCAATTAACACAAAAACATCAACAAATTCATATCACATTCAATCTACCTAACAAGAACGCATTACATACAACATAGCACAACAAGATTTGAACAAGGATTGGACATGGGTGACACACCCATGTCGCCAGCTTCACCACTAGAAGTGGGGTTCACCTCCAAACATCAAATTACTCCAAATCGTTCATAACGCAAGACCTATATGGTGATTTTAACAGATACTCATACTCAATTTCATACAATTTCGCGATTTCCAACTTAACCCACTTCGTGCATAATCACCAATCTAGATTTTAAGACATACCTTTTGATCTCCTTGTGAAGGTGATCATTAATCCATGCTCGGTTATGAATTTAAGTTTCATCTTGCCTTTCAATTTGATGAAATGGATAAAACTTAGGGTTGTGAGCTCTCATGCAGCTCCTGCTCGTTTCTAGAACACATGAAAGTGTGTGTTTATGTGTTTTAATCTTTTATAAATAAAACCCATGTTTCCATCTTGACGGTTTTGGTCCCTCATGTTTCATTTTGATTACATACGGGACTAAAACTCCTCATCTTCTTACTTATATACATGATACCACTAGGCAAATTCATTCCTAGTCATTTTGTTTATGGGTTCACTTTTACTACTAACGGTACTTACCCATTCCTTTATCTTAACCGGGTTCTAAATTACCAAACCTGTTTTTGGGGTGTTACAAGGCCGGTTCGTACGAACCCAGCCACTTCGTACGAACCACTCATTTCGTAACCGCTCAATCATTGCTAAATCTTAGGGAGCCCTAATGTACCCTCCAATCTATAAATAGAGGCCTTAACCCCTCATTCTAATTCGCCATTTTCTCTTGCAAACACTCTCAAATTGCAGTTGTGATTAGAAGCTTTGTAAGATTTCTCCTTCATTTCAATTCTATTTTATTTTATTTCATTTCTTGTATTTCTAATCACAAACTCTTAGACTTTTCTTCAAAAACCTTTGATCCTAAGTATCTCGGAGATGGTTTCCACTCGTTTTTCCTAGACAAACTGTTGTGGAGCATAACTTATACGAGACTGGATCAAAATTCATAAAATTTTACAACTTAATTAAACCCTCATTTCAATTATTGCACGATCTTGATGGAATCGGGAACCCATCAGACCCTAACTCAATTCATAGTTAAGGGCTTGCATTAGGGTTAATTTCCATCAAGAAATGATCTGTTTCGATGGATCAAACATGAATTTCATCAAGAACAGTGCCTTCGTACGAAGGGACTATGCCCGTTCGTACGAAGGGACTTCGATGCATATTTTCTGTTTCTATTTCAACTCTGATTTCGCACTTGTTTGTCACGATTAAATGTTTTATTTACTGACTTAAGGTTTCTTAAACAGATTAATGTATACTCCAACATTTTCAATCAAATTAGATCAAACTAAAACTTTTAATAAACATAGTGCCTTCGTACGAAGGGGGCGCCTTCGTACGAACCCACACTGTTAATCAAACCAAACTGTTTTATCTTCTGATTTAACCCCAGTTTATACATCTGATCATTTTATTTACCGTTTTAAATCATTTACCTTACTCTTTAACAAATCAAATCAGTTTGAACCACACATTTAACAGCCGGTTCGTAATAAACAGAATCACCCATTCGTACGAAGGGACTATGCCCGTTCGTACGAAGGGAGTGTTCTTCGTTTTAACTTGTTTTGTTTCACATATTTCAAAAATCTAATCCAACACTCTTTCACATCAGTAATCTTATATCCCCGTTTAACCATTTCAGCATAATCTCGAGACTTCGTCAACTCCGCTGGCGGTTTACATGTATTCTCTACACAAAACTGTGAGTATACTCAATCCCATTTTCGTTTTAAATACTTTGGGTGCAACATGTGCATTATACAAAACACGCAACACTTGAAACTTATTTTAATCACACTCTATCCACATTTAAACATGAAAACTGGTGATACTTGTTAGACTTATATGCTATGTGTACACTTGGATCTATATGCTCATTAACTTTGCTAGCCTACTTTGACAATTATAGCGCTATAGGATTAAAGCACTGCCCTTGAGTCTTGGGATATTGTTAAGTAAAACATGTTAACCCCCTCTTCGTTGCGACGGTGTAGGGAAGGCAAGATTGCGTTGGAAACTTGGGTTTGACATATAGTTTACACTAGTCCAACATATTAGTAACTTGTATACATTATTCATGTTGGATATGAGCACGTTAAACATTTATTTTTTTATTATGCTATGTACAAAAAAACTTGTATACTCGCCAACATTATTATTGACCGTATTTTAATACATGTTGCAGGTTGATAGATGAATGATGAAGAATCAAGTTAGGGTGAACTTAGAAACCCACCATAGAAATAAACAATATTTGAATCTTGGTTTTTGTTTGATACAATTTGGTTATGTTTGAATCATGTATGACATTTTTAATATTTATGAAATTTTGATTTAATTATATTGTCACAATTAGCATTATGATGCTTTGAGAGATTTGTTTTCGTCTCACTCCGATGTTTCCGCCATCAGTTGGGGTGTGACATCGAAGGTGGGTTGCAGCGGTGTTTGTGGTGGTGGTTGTAGAGTGGGTTGAAGACTATGTGGGTTTTTTTCTAAAATAAAAAAAACAAATTTAAATACTTTAATCTTCACCTCATTCGTTTAATCATCTTTGTTATAATAGATTTTCCATTCGCACCAGAATAGTGTTGTGTGAGTAAAAAAAATTAAATGTCAATAAGATTATTGAACTGTTAATCTATACATTTTATTTGTGTTAGAATGCAATGTATTGATATCTAAAAAAACAATCTCATGATATTAGATTTAGATTATACTTTTTGTACTTTATGTTTGTAGCGGGTTGCAATGGATGACCTTTAACTTCAATAATTATAGTCACAGTCCTTTATTTGGAAAACTCATTACACTCTACGTCTTTTGGCCCTAATCAGGATATAATTTTCAGTTAAATACGGCATGTGCATTGCACATGAGGGTACTTTAGTCATTTTAGAAATATCTTTAACAAAAAAATAATATATATATATATACACACATACTAGCTTTCTACCTGCGCGATGCGGCGGCCGAGGCGATTTACAACGCGATACTCATTTTTTGTTAGTTTTATCAATCCACTCGTAATATATTGTACAATATGGAAAAAAGCGCCTTTAACTATATTAAAAAAAATGTAACTGGTTCTTCACACATGGGCCACACTCTCTCTCCCTCTAGCACCCGCTATTGTTACGACAGAAGACATCATGGCGCCTTTAAATGGCCCCATAAGGGTGGTGTTGAAGACGCCACCAAGCTGAGTTGGCTTGGGGCATTACTACACACATCCCGGCTTTAGTTTCTTATTCGTAGGTGTGGTCTATCTATAACTTGGCGCCACCAAATTAAGTTGGCTTGGGGCGTTACTGGACTTATTTATATAAAACAAAACTGGCCAAATCTTGTTATATTATATATAAATAAACGGCCAGGGGTAAAGTTGAAAGTAGAACTAAAAAGGAAACGTGCAGAACGGTCGACCAAATCATTACAACCTCCTAAATAATCTCTTAAACTATTTTATTCATTTAATTAATGTTGATCACTATTCAACAACAGTTTTGTAACTAATTTGACCAAATAACAATTATTTATGGAATTAAATATATGTATAAAAAGTGTTGGTTTTTCAATCCAACACATGTTGCTCATAGTCTTCAAAGCTTGGCTGCTTATGGCTCTGGAAAGCTCAAAAAAGATGATGTTTTGCTTAGATTGCTCAATAGATGCTGCTCATGGTCTTCCAAATTCGTTGAATACAAACACCTGGTGATCATGGACAACACTGCAAAAGTGCATCATTTCCCTTCCTCCCCTATGCTTCTGTATTGTAGACGATAAATACAAACAAAAAATAAACTATTAATTTAACCATGAAACTACAAAAGCAATTGTAAGACCTCGGAAGAGTATGATTATGTCATTAAATGAAGAATAAATTGATTACCTGGTTCTCTGTTGTCGATACAATGGTAATGAAAAGTAACGAAGGCAAACTTGTGGCGCAAATGTAGCGTTCGTTGAGGGATATGCCCAGTCATTATCTTTTTCTTTCGCCACCCCTATCACCACCAGTACCACCCCACCATCATTACTGATCATAATTTCAAGTCATTTACTTTCATACACAAGTTGACTAAATAATCTAAATTAGAATAGATAGATCTCAACCTTTTTGCTCAAGCTCTCAACCTCTTAATCAGAAACCTGACCTCCAAACACGACCTTACCAATACTATCTCATGGTTGCGTTAATCTGATCAGAAAGTTTTAAAAAAATTGCAAAATAAACATTAACAAGAATTACAAAATAAAAGTTACCTAAAAATCATGCAATCATGCAACCGAAACAATTTTGCCTACTTTGTGTATACCTGGTGAGACCGAGCGCCGGCGAATCAGCGGCGATATTTTTCAGGCTAACAACAAGCTGTGGTTAACAAGTTGTGGTGGAATCCAGGTCACCACTACCTCTATTGCCACTAAGCAGCCCCTAAATAAGTCGGAGTCAAGCTAGAACAGCCTATCTAACCCTCAAGAAGCCTAAAACTGTCTAAACAATGATACTTCTACTATGTGCCTAGCTTAAAAAAAAACCTCGCCTTTTAAGCACTAGGCTCCAAGCTAGGTCTATGCACCTTGACAACACAAGTTAGATAGAAAAAATAAAACAATTAGTGCAGTACTTGACAAAAAAAAAAAAAACTATAAGAATATTTTTCATAATTACTGTATAAAAGTGAAAGACTGATTTTACCTCTTCAACTATTCTAACAGAGACTCTTTTTTTTTTTTTTTTTTTGAACGGCAGCTCACCGGTTTCTAGGTACCGGGTATTGCGACGCGGCCCGAGTTCGAGACGGCGCCAACACGCCTGCGACGGACATACCAACCGGGGCCTGGCCAGGGTTGACCCGGGGCTGCCAGGAATCGAACCTCGCGACCTGAAGGTGGGAACCATGCGAGGCATGTAAAACCACCCCCACCTCACTTGCAGTGAGTGGGGATCGAACCGGAGTCTCTATTGAGAACTCAAGTTCTTTCCACCACTAGACCACAAGGTCATTGGCATTCTAACAGAGACTCTTATCTTTAACATTTCCACCAAGGTTAAAAAAAACTCTGTTTTTGCAGGAAATTTGATTAATAATGAACCAAACAGATAATTACTATGACAAGAAACAAAAAACAAATTTTTGTATGAAATTAAGAATTATTTCGCAGCCATGGCATCTAAGAGGCTATTGATTCGAATGATAGGAGTGTTGCAAATATGCATATTTAAAAATCCATTTCACTAAAACACATTTTATAAAAACGTCAATACCCCTTGTGTAGGATCGTTTTACCGACCAAAACGAGTCGTTCAGAGGTGTTCTACTCAATATGAAAGGCGGAAACAGACATATCAACTTCGATTCAGCTAGATATTTACTTTAAATGTCTTTCTGATTGATTTGACAAAGTTTTACAGCGAATAGACACTTCGGCAGCACTTCGGCTCCGGAATCACACATCCAAGAATTACTCAAACGAAATTACATGGCACCTATTTATAGGCAGGGTAATTTCGCATGAACTGACTCAAGCAAAATTACATTCACACGAAATTACAATTCGTGCGAAATTACCTTCAAACCTATTTTTGACAGTTTTCTCGTAATTCGTGCCCTGATCTATCTATACACATACAAGACTCGATACAAGACGAAGTCGACAAACGTATGCACCAACAGACTCCCCCTCGGATGTTGACGAGTCTTTAGTTTCGAGTCTTCAACGTCTTCAGTCTTTATCAGTCTGTTTGCACTCTCTGAAGTATCTGACAGTGTAAAACATCCTCAGACTTTTCTTCTCTTTTATCAGCACCAACAGATAATCTCCCCTCGGAAGCTGATTTTTTTCTTCAATCTTTTTCATGATATGCAGCCTTCACAGTTTCAGAATCGCAACCTGGCTCTCTAACACTCAGAATCAGGATCTTTAACCTGACTATCCTGCACATTCTCTACCTCACAATAAATTTCACAAATTTAACATTTGACAAATTTATATACCACTAGCAATTATTATATAATCAAGAAATGATTTTACAATGTTAATTTCTGATAAACCACTTGTAGACAAAACATTTAGTTTTATTCATTTTAAACAAACTCTCCCAAACCTGTTCATCATGTTTAGCACTCAGAAGTTTGAAAATCAGCTCTACAACATCATTTGTCGAAAATATTTTTGAATTTTTCAAAATTTATGCTAAAACACAATAAAATGTTTTTGGATTATGAAATAAAATGAAATGCAGTAAAGAAATATATACAAACAATATTTTTGTGAGTTTGTGTAAGAAGATCATATCAGTTTCAGAGACAAATCACCAACACCGTTAAGCTTTAAACATTTTAAGTTCTAAACGATTCACTTAGATTGTCAGTATACCGATCCACTTAAATTTTCACACAAAATTCAACTGTTTCGAGATACGAGATTAATGTTTTAGAGACTTAAACTTATTCGAGTGTCTCACCTCAGAATATACTCCCGTATCCAGATCCCAATATTCAGTCTTACAGGTGAGTATACCTAGATGATATCTGTAAAGGGTTAATTGCGAGGGCCGTGAGAGCTCAGGCTATTGCTTCCGCAAAATCAGAGAGATGAAAACTTTGACTTTTGGTGGGTTCCCTTTAGAGAATCTTTTCTTCAATAGCACATGATTAGCATTTTTCAATGTTTCATCATTTTTATGCTGAGGGTGGGCTATATTTCAAGCAAGCGTAAAGTATTCTCCGGGGACTAGGCCATTGCTTCCGCAAAATCAGAAGTCCCGGGATAATACCCCAGATATCACTGAGTATAAAGACCTAGTATCTCAGAAAGAGGGACCTTTCAAACAAGATTTCGGGGGTTACCCATATTTCCGAGAGATGTTCCCCATGAGATAAGTAAGTTTGAAATTTAGGTTTATATCTCGACACAATCTACTAAATGTGTAAAAACCTACTGGCATATCATCAGTGAGACCGTTTTGACTTTCCAATTCTTTAGCATGTTGTGATAGTCCACGGATGTACTATCATTTCTTCTTTTTTACAACAAAACTCATTTTGATTTTATCATGTTTTTGACTTTTTCAAATTTTCAAATGTTTTTGGATTTTCTGAAATTTCTTACTCCCCCTAAAATTCAAAATCATTTAAAAGAAATTTGAAAACAAACTGTACAAGGTAAAGTGATAACATGATGTGAATTGCTTCAATTCGCCATCCACTTGGCATAAACAATCAGAACTCCCCCTTACAACAAACTATTTTCCCATTTGATTTCAAAACACTTAAGTTTGTTTTAATCAAAAATGGTTTTTCCAGAAAATTAGATTTGTTTGATTTTACCACATGTAGGATAGGGGTTTCATCACATTATTTTTTTCAACCATTTGATTAAAGTTAAATCAAGTTCAACTTAATGACCTTAATTAACCACTTGTAGGTTCAACTTTATCATATGTAAAATGACATATAACAGTTTTAAGAATAACTACCACTTTTAAACTAAAATACCATTTGTAAGAAAAATGCCGATTCCTACTCCGCACTTACTAACCTGGGAGTTCCGGCAAATCCACAACCTGTAGAATTTAACATTTTTAAATGCTTCACAAAAACAATTTTTCAAGAATGATGCCGATTCATGCTCCGCGATTACCAACTTGGGAGCTCCGGCAAGTCATATTTTTTACATATGAAAAACAGACATCCAAGCTTCACCAAACTTGGATGTAATCTCCTCATCTTCACTTGGGGTGTAAGTTGCTTTCTTTGTTTCATAAAACTCTTTTACCCCTTGAACCTTTCCCTCGACCATCTTTCCAAAAATCTTTTTAACATTTCCATTAAAAACTTTTTCGACATCAAATTCTTTCTTCTCAGAATAAAATTGATTCGAAATCTCAACTTTTCCAACCTTTTGTTTAAAATTTTCAGCCCGCAATGGTGGAAAATTGACATCATCCATTGGCGGTACCGATGTTTCAATTTTTAGCTCAACTTGTGACTCCTCTGACTTTGTAGAATCAGATTCATTGCCAGATTTCACATCAGATTTCTTAACAACCCATATTTGATTGTCAAGATTTACTCTTCTTCTGTAAAAACTTTTCGAACATTCACCAACCTCGTATGTTGAATTTTTAAACACTTTGAATTTTTCAGTTGGTGATTCATTTTTATCAACAACTTTTTCTTTGAGTTTAGAAACAACTTCCTGTTTTGTGTTGGTTGCTTTAGGACAATTCCAGGCAATGTGACCAACTTCTTGACATCGATAACATGTTCTAGTCTCCTTTCTCTGATAAGCTCCATTCTTCTCAAATTTTTGTTTTTCTACAAAGAACTCTTTATTTGTTTGCTTCCAGAATGAGCTCTTTTCTTCTTCCACAGAACTTGCACCTGAAACAAATACAGTTTTTGTTTTATAAGTTTTTTCATTTTTATGATTTTTAGGTGGAATAAATCCAAGACCTTTCTTTTTGAAATTACCGTTATGGTTTGGTTTCTTTCGATAACTTGAACCAGAACTGTAACCCTTTTTCTTGTTCAAATGTTGTTGAACTCTTGAGGTGTAAAATTTTGGTTTTTCAGAAAGATTCACATCTTTTATTTCAGAAATATCAATTTCTGTTAATTTGAAAACCTTTTTAATCATTTCTAGTTTAACACCTCTTATTGGAAATTCTTTATCAGAATATAATTTGTCTGAATCATTCAAAGTATATGCAACTTCAAATGTTTCGTCCTTCAAATTAGATTTTGATAAAAGAAATTCTTTATTGTAAACTCTTTTAACCGACGTCTTTGAACTGTTGACCGACGAACTCAAACTTTTGACAGACGAACTTGAACTTCCAGACTCGGACTTTGACTCAGACTCCTCATCTTTTTCCAACACCTGATCGACCACCTTTTTTATTAACTCGGACTCATGATCAGTGTCAGACGATGTAAAAGTGACGTCAATTTTTCTGGTAAATCATCGGTTATTTCGGACTTTAGCTTTATATTGACTGCCTTTTTGACTTGCTCCTCTTTTGGTTTTCTGGGAGAATAACCTTCCCAGATCGGAGGCGGACACTTGTTATAATTTGCACTTTGTTTCTTACCAGTATCCTTTTCATCAGGCTTGTTGTCTTGAAATGCTTCAAAACCTGCAACAGTTGGGTAAATTCGATCAATCAAATAATCAGAACTAGAATAACTTTGCAACAATCTTCTAATTCTTTCATTTTCAATCTTTTTTGTCTCCAACTCCTGCTTAAGCTTTGCACATTCTTCAATATAATGATTAATAGACTTTTGCTTTGTCATTATCACAGCATTCATCATAGTTAAAGCGTCTTCTCTTTCAGAATTTGTCTTTTGCAAACCAGTCACCGTTCTATTCAAAACATCATATGGTTCTTTCACATAGTTGAGATTGAACAATAAATTCTCTTTCATCTTATCTTGCTCACTCAATTTCTCATCTTTCTCTTCACACTGCTTGCATGACTCCAAACACTGAAAGCAGGGTTTTGTGATTTCAACAATCTTCTCCATTTCAATAATCTTTTCAACTTCAACTATCTTTTCAACTTCAACTACTTTTTCAACTTCAACTGTCTGTTCAGAAACTTTGTCTTCATTACTTTGTTCAGAAATCTTTTCCTGAGCACCATCTTTGCTTTTCTCCTGTTTCTGATTATTTGCTGCACGTTTCTCCTTCAGCTTCTCCACTCTATCTGCAAAATAAAATTTAAAACTGTCAAGAGATAAATGAGTTTTTGCAATATTAATATGTTTTTCTTCCTCATCATCACTGTCATCAGTTGATGATTGATCAAACACTTGTGTTTGTTCTGAACTATCATCTGAAGAAACAAACTCTTCATCTTGACTTTTCTCATCAGTGGCAAACACTTTCATCCATTCCGTCAACAAATGTGGTTTTTGAACTATCTGAGCAATTAACGCCACGGTTTTTGAATCAGATGGAATATATTTGTCCCAACTGAAACCTTCTGTCACCTTTTCATCATCTTGATCAATTATGCCATAATAAGCTTTCTTATTTGCATCTTCAATCATTTTAGCATGTGCAGTTTGTGGTTCTTTTTGTTGAAACGGCTAGTGAGCAACTTATTAATATATGGCTTTCCGATAATAATCATTTCCACCAAACGGATTCTTTGCTCCACTTGCTTCTCGATTGGTACATTCCCTCTTGAAATGACCTTTCTCCCTGCTTCTCGATTATTAAAAGCATTTTTATATTCAGTTTTTTTTTACAGATTTTTTAAACTTTTTACGTTTTACGTTAAACTTTTTACGTTTTACGTTAACCTTTTTACGTTTTACGTTAAACTTTTTACGTTTTACGTTAAACTTTTTACGTTTTACGTTAAACTTTTTACGTTTTACGTTTCACTTTTTACGTTTTACGTTTTACGTAAAACTTTTTACGTTTAACGTTAAACTTTTTACGTTTTTACGTTTTACGTTTTACATTTTACGTTTTATGTTAACCTTTTTACTTTTTACGTTTTACGTTTAACGTTAAACTTTTTACGTTTTTACGTTTTACGTTAAACTTTTTACGTTTTACGATTTACGTTAAACTTTTTACATTTTACGTTTTTACGTTAAAAAGTTTTAGGTTTTACGTTAAAAAGTTTACGGTTTAACTTTTTTTCACAAAAACTTTTTTACGCAAAACGAACGCACCCAGAAATCGCAAACTCGGTAGGTGTCTCAGATAGATTGTTATCATCATCGACTGGGGAAAAAATATAAAAAACCAACAACATCAAAACAATGTGTATCTTGAAAAAAAATGGGGTTTGGCTCAGATTTTCCGATAATCAAAAGGCTGCAAAAGTGGGGTTGCAGGTTCAAAAAACCTACCCTCCGCCGTCCTTGCCGCGCCATCGTCATCAAAATCTACGGGTTTTTTTTGCATCATCGCCGCCCGATTAAACATATCAAAACCCACAGATTCAAAGAACACAAATCAAAACCCCCAACATACCAAAAAACCATCAGATTCAAGAACACAAATAAAACCCCCAAGATAACAAATCAAAATAGAAATCAAAGAACACAAATCAAAACCCCCAACATACCAAAAAACCATCAGATTCAAGAATACAAATCAAAACAGAGATCAAAGAACACATATCAAAACCCCCAACATACCAAAAACCCACCAGATTCAAGAACACATAAATAAAACCCCCCAACATACCAAAATACCATCGGATTCAAGAACACACCACCATTTCCGCCCTTCACTCATCGTCGACATCAACCCCCAAAATCGAAGCCGTCGGCGTCAAAACCCACCACCACCAGATGCAAATCATCTCCCCCAACTCCGTTGGACCTACCCTCCACCGTCACCCACCACTGCTGCCACACCACCAAACCCACCGCAAATCATCTCCCCCATCTCCTTGTCAGATCTTACACGAACAATCATCCACCACTGCTAACAGTCAGAAGCTCAAAACACCGGTTCACAAAGTCCGGTTGCCGGTGGACATGAGGGGACGTTTGGCATCACCGTCGCCGGAGAAACGAGTGGGCGCCGCCGTCACAGGTGATAGGGGTATGGGTGTGGGTGACCGGCCGGAGGTGATAGGGGTGTGGGTGTGGTTTCAATTCTTGGATTTTAAGAGAGAAGGTGAGAGATGATGGTGGTTTTAATCTGATTTTAAGAGAGAGGTGAGAGATAATGGTGTTTTAAGAGATAGGTGAGAGATGATTTTAAGACAGAGACAATAAATGGATTTGACATTTGGGGTAAAAGACGAAAATACCCTTTTAGTTGGCATAATCTGATTGGCTGAGAGTGGTTCTCGCGGTTCTTACAACTGGAGGTGGGTTTCATTTTAGCGCTCCCCTATATATATATATATATATATATATATATATATATATATAAACCCCTTTCTCTCCCACAAACTCTGAAAACCCACATCTTGTTTCTTTCTTCTTCTCTACTTACCCACCACTACCACCACCACACCACTACCCACCCTCACACGTTACCGTCGAAACCACTACACACCACCACCACCATTACCGTCCCCCCTAATCTGAACCCTAGCTTGGGTCGCTAGAAACCACCACCCATCGCCATCACCAGCTGTAATATCCGTCAAAATCGGATCTCCGCAACTTGACCCGGATTGTAAAACCAGATTCGAACTATATTAAATAAAATGGGATTTTTATTGATTATTTGATATTTTTAATATATCGTGTATTAATTTAATTAACATGATTATTTATAATATTTCGATCAATAAAAACACTTTAGGATTTTTTTATCATTCATACTATATTTATAAATCCATTTAATTACATGCATCGAAAATCTAAAATTTCAGTTATCATATAAATATATCATATTATGTAATTTAATATTTTTAAATAAAACAATTGTAATTATAAACAATAGGAATAATAATGATATATAAAAGTATAACACTATAAGATTTTCTAAATATACACTTAAGCTTGTGGTTATTGGAATTTATATTGCCAGTTATGGTACACAAATTATTAACTTATGTTTAATTGAAATTTAAACCGTTAGGTTATGATGTGTGTGTATATATATATATTGTGTATGTGTATAACTAATATACTAACTATATAAAACTTTGTAGATGACATTCAATGAAATAAAATATTGATTAAGTCAGATGAGTGGGTTTTATTCATTAAATGTGAAGTTTTATTCATCTCATTAATTGATATGAATTTTTATGGAAAAATGGGAATACTAAACATACAAAACGGATTTCTTTTAATTGTCTTTAAAGATATTAATAAGTTTTAATAAGAAATAAAGAAATATCACCTAGTCCAAATTTACGTATCTTTTAAAAAAAATAAATCAAAGCTCATTCATGTAATTTATATTGCCATTGTTGGCCTTGAATCCGAACGGTTATTGTTATGGGTGAAATTCTGAGCCGATATCCTGGATAATATCTTAAGTTATATCTTGATTATATGATATATGTTCATGCCCGGGATGATGATTCAGGATATTGGTAACATCCTGACATGGTATCCTGGGGATCACTAACGGATTATGTGCAGGAATACGAGTCCAAGCTTGCAACGTTCATGAAGACCTTTTCCCCTGAAGACTCGGTCCAAGTTGTTCGAAGAGAGACGTTGAAGCCGCTTTACTTGGTCTCCAACGTTAACTAAAGAATATTCGAAGGCATCCCCCATTTATAGGAGATTTTGTTTTCATTTCTTAGCTATAAATAGACGGATATATCAGATCGAATAGGACACACAACACTCACTGCTCTCAAACACTTCTACTCTCTCGCAACTCTCATTTTCTGAAAAAGCATTGTAACACTTAGCGATCTGATCAATATCCTGCACTGTATCCTAACGTTTGAAGTAATAAGAAGAACAAGGCAGCTGCGATTGTCAGCTCCCGAGGTTTTGTGCCGGCGATCTAGATTGATCAAGGGCTTTCCTCGTATATCTCATGTCACCCCTTTACTTTCTGCTCATTGTTTGATTATAGATATAGCTCGATATCTTGAGCTATATACCGCTGAGGATACTGTCACTCCCTTGCAACCCAGGGCCTTGAACTTCAGTTCTGCAGTATATAATGAGGATAACAGGGGGAATATAGTGCCTAGCCATTCCCAGAGTCATATTCCTGAGATACCCTCTTCGGTTAGGGTGTCAACTGTGAGAAGTTCAGGATACGCTTCAGGATATGGCCAGAATCCTCAGACTGGTAACCTATCTAATAATAATAATAATACTCTTGCAACTAATGGTATTGGATCTTTACAGGATGCAGGTATGACATCAGCACTTTCCAGGGAGCTTCAAAATTTGAAGGACATGATATCCAGCGTACCTGGAGTAGTCCAGCCGATCCCAGAAGTATCCCAGGATAGCCACAAGATATCTCGGTTTGCATATCCTATCTACGATGCTGAAATCCCAAAAAGATTTCAAACCCCCAACATGAAGCTCTATGACGGAACTACGGATCCTGAGGAGCATATTGCCCAGTATAGGGAAAGGATGGAGATCAACCCTATCCCTCCAGATCTCAAGGAAGCATGCCTATGCAAGGGTTTTGGTTCTACCTTAACAAGATCAGCCTTAAAATGGCTCTTAAACGTTCCTCCTCATTCAATTACATCATTTGCTCACTTAGTCAATTTATTTAATAGTCAATTTTCTTGCAGTCGGAGTTTTGAAAAACTAACAAGTGATCTCTACAGGATAACTCAAGGACCTCAGGAATCCTTAAGAGATTATATGAACAAGTTTAGCCGGGAATCCTTAGATATTCCACATCTTGATGTTGCAACAGCTGTACAGGCTTTCAAGATGGGGTTGCAAAAAGATTCTCAATTTTACCAGGATCTTGTAATGAACCCATGTAGGAACCTAGATGAAGCTCGGAACAGGGCTTTAAGATATATTCGACAGGAGGATGACAAAAAGATGCAAGAAAGGATGAATTCATCCACAACCTATGAGTCAACCAACAGGAAATCAGAATCCTCGTATAAACCATATCGCTCCAAGCCATATGGCAGAAATGACAGCAAGAAAGTGAATGCTGTTGAAGACGAGGATCCTGAGGAGTATCCTGAATTATCTGAATATTGTTTTTCTGTTAACATACCTGAACTGATGTATGCTATGCAGGGTTTAGGAGACAAAGCAAGATGGCCTAGGAAGAACCAACAAAAAGCTGATTGGAAGGATAAGTCCAAATGGTGTGCCTTCCATGAGGATTTCGGACATGTTATTGAGGATTGCATTGCTCCGAGGAAAGAAATAAGTTATCTCTTGAGCAAGAAATATCTGAAGGATCTCCTGGGAAGAAAGAAGAATAAGGGTCAGGATGCTGAGAAGGATCCTGAACGAGCAGCATCACCTCCTGCGGATGCCAAGATAATTAACTTTATTTCAGGAGGATCCGACATTTTTGGGACTTCATATTCTGCGGCCAAGAGACATGCAAAGGAGGCTAAGGCCGAAAGAGGAGAAAAGCCAACCAGGATGACGACCCTCACAACTGACAAAGTGATCACCTTCGACAGTGATGACAAGGATACTGTCCAGGATCCTCACCATGATGCTCTGGTAATAATGTTATATGTGGCTAACCATTTTGTACTCAGGATACTGGTGGATAATGGCAGCTCCATCAACATAATCCAACTAGAGACGTTGAAGAGGATGAATGTATCTCCAATGGATATCAATTCAAAGTCCACTGTACTTGTTGGGTTCAGTGGAGAGGCTAGGAACACAGTGGGAGAGATAAAGTTACCAGTATATGTTGAAGGGGTTAACTCAATGCAACGATTTTGTGTGATGGACTCGCTATCGTGCTATAATATCATATTGGGTAGGCCGTGGATCCATTATATCAAAGCTGTGTCGTCAACCTATCATCAATGCATCAAGATCCCTACACCTTGGGGGGTTGTCAAGGTGGATAGTGATCAGCAGGAAGCAAAGGAGTGTTACTCATCCTCGATGAAATCCTCAACCAGGCCTAATGCAGCATAGCAATTAAAGATGCGGGCCCAGGATATCGTGGAGGCTTCAGAGCAGGATGTAAAGAAAATTATCCTGGATCAGGATAATCCAGATATCTTGGTGCTCGTGGGAACCAATATCCCTCAGGATATTGAAGATCAATTGACTAACTTTTTGAAATGCAGGATGTCAACATTCGCGTGGAAGCACGAGGATATGCCAGACATTTCCAAGGATATTATAACTCATAAGCTCAGTATTGACAGGTCATTCAAGCCTGTCCAGCAAAAGAGAAGGAAATTTGCTCCGGAGCGAAATATGATTATTCAGGAAGAAGTAGAGAGGTTATTGAAATCCAAAATGATCATGTTAGGGGAGGATTTTCTAATCCTAAGGATCATGGATCCTCAAGCACTGCTAGGATCACGGATCCTCAATTCTGTTTGAATTAAGGATCCTCAGAAGACATTGCAGGATCAGGATTCAGGATACTTGTTGTTATCCATATATTAACGGTTGCCTCTATTATGTTTAAGTTTGTTTTGCAGAAGTATACGCCTTAGACTTGGTCTTGCCGATATTCTTGGGGAATATGCCCTCAATATTCCGCACGTGCATGGCTTTGTGAACATTATGGAGATCGTGGGAAGCTTGCACATTTAGCGGATGGTTAGTTGTTTTAGTTATTTCTAATTTTAAAAGGGGATAACAAGCTTGAATTAGAACACTTGGCTATTTTGGCAAAAACACACACTCGAAACAACTCTCAATAGCTCTCAACTGTTCATTTGGCGATTTCATACACATTGCACTATAGTGATCCTTGTAAGAAGCTTGTTATCATCCCGGGTTGTAAAGATCATTTGCTTAATTGTAGTTGGTGATCGGTAGTTTCCATCACCCGAGGTTTTTTATGCCGGAGATCAACTCTTGATCAAGGGCTTTTTCCTCGTATAAATCCTTGTGTCACTTGTTCATTTCATTTGAAAACTAGTCATACATTTGTTCATTGTCTCAAGCGTCATTCCTCACAACAAAGATTTGGTTACATTATCCTAGCCTGATTTTTGACCAAAACAGTTTGGCCCCCACCGTGGGGCAATTGGTGCTTCATTTCTGAAAAATTTTGCTCATTGTGTTCATTTCGGTTCATCATCTTCAACCATATGGCTTCTTCAGCAAAGAACACTTCAAGCTCTATGCCGGCAGTCACTTCTTCACAGGGCGTTCCACCTTTGCCTCCACCACCTTTTAGATCCCAGAAGAATGCTGAAAATGCTGCAAAGAGATCAAGCCCCATTTTTCCAAAACCACCAACTTCTGTTGTTTCTTCTAACCCTACTGTTAGGGGTGGATTTTCCAATGATCAGTAATCCTCAATTACTGTTGGGCTTAAGGATCCTCAATTCTGTCTGAATTAGTGATCCTCAGAGAGTATTGTAGGATCAGGATCCAGGATCATCATAAGGATCCTTATACTAACGATTGTCTGCTATGAATATGATGTTGTTTTGCAGGAGTACGAGCTTGGACTTGGTCTTGGTCTTGGCGATATTCCTGGAGCATATTCCCTTTTTATTCCGCACGTGCATGACCAAAATGGACTTTATGGAGTTCGTGGAAGACTTGCATGAAATGCGGATAGTTAGTTAGATTAGATATTTTCCAAATTTAAAAGGGGATAACGAGCTAAATTAGAACACTTGGCTATTTTTAGCTTAACACACACACTCGCAACTGCTCTCATCAGCTCTCGACATTTTACTTGGCGATTACACACTTTTTTGCACATTACACTCTAGTGATCCTTATAACTAGCTCGCTATCATCCAAAGTTGTATTACCTTGTTTGTTTAATTTGAGTTGGTGATCGGTAGTTTCCATCACCCGAGGTTTTTTATGCCGGAGATCAACTCTTGATCAAGGGCTTTTTCCTCGTATAAATCTTTGTGTCACCTGTTCATTACATTTCTGAGTGATCCTTAGCATTGTTCATTGATTCAAGCATCACACCTCACAACAGAAAGTTTGGTTGCATTATCTTAGCTTGATTTTTGACCAAAACAGTTTGGCGCCCACCGTGGGGCAATTGATGCTTCATTCCTAAGAAGATTCATATTTTTGTGGTCATTTCGGTTCGTTATAACCAAGCGGATGGCTTCCTCAGCGAAGAACACTTCAAGTTCAATGCCGACAATCAGTTCTTCACAAGGCGTTCCACCTTTGCCTCTACCACCTTCTGGATCCCAGAAGAATGCTGAAAATGCTACGAAGAGACAAACCCCTATTTTCTCAAAACTACCAACTTCTTCTGTTTCCACTAATCCTACTACTAATGATCTTTTTAATCTGATTTTGCAGATGAGGGATCGCATGCAAGAGCAGGACAAAACCAATGAACGGATCCTCAAAGAGATTGGTGATATAAAAAAACATAAGAAATCAGTGGAGGATCACTCTCCTCTGATCCCAAGGTCATTGAACTTTGACACTCCAATTGTAACTACTCTACAATCAGCAGTTCTGGGCATCCAGTATCAAAGCGGTCCATCAGAAAGGCGTTATGGAACAGCAACTATGAGTCAAGCATTTGGCTCTCACTCCCAGCCTCAGGGATCCTATTTTCAGCCATCGGGATCCTCTTTTCAGCATCAGGGATCATTCGTCAGCTCAGGAGGATATTTGGGAATGCACACGGTCCAAGGATCCTCCCAGGTCCAAGGATCCTCCTAGGTCCAAGGATCCTTTATGGTTCCAGGATCCTTTCAGGTTCAAGGATCCTCTCAGCCTCAAGGATCCAACATCTTTCAGGATCAAGGATTCTTAAGAAGTATGCAGCGTCCAAGCTCGGATGTTCATCAAGGAGACTTCATACAAATGCAGACCATTGCTTCCTCTGGTCCTTCAATCATACCAGAATCCCGTCAATATGGATTCACATTTGGAATTCCAAACACGAATCCTCTGGGAGGTAACACTTTTAATAATTCATATAACACTAACCATGGCTCTATGCAGGACACAGGTATCAATCAAGCTATGGCTAGGGAATTACAGAAGCTTAAGGATATGATATCCAGTGTTCCAGGAGTGGTCAAGCCCATTCCTAAGATCGCAGATGGTAGCCATAGGATATCTCGCTTTGCACCACCCTTATGTGATGCTGAGATACCCAAAAGATTCCAGATACCATCCATGAAGCTATATGATGGTTCGACGGATCCAGAGGAGCATGTAGCTCAATACAGGGAGAGGATGGAGATCAATCCAATTCCGGAGAGGTTAAAAGAAGCATGTCTATGCAAGGGATTTGGATCCACACTTACAGGATCTGCTCTTAAATGGCTGCTAAGTCTTCCCCCTTACTCTATTAATTTATTTGCCAATCTAGTTAATTTGTTTAATAGTCAATTCTCTTGTAGTAGAAAGTTTGAACGATTAACTAGTGATCTATATAGGGTAACACAAGGTCAAAATGAATCATTTAGTGATTACATCACTAAGTTTAGTAAAGAATCCTTAGACATTCCTAACTTGGATATTGCTACGGCTGTAGAAGCCTTTAAAATGGGTTTGCTTAGGGATTCATTGTTCTATGATGATCTTGTTATGACCCCATGCAGGAATCTTGATGAAGTAAGAACCAGGGCCCTTAGGTTCATCCGCCTAGAGGATGACAAAAGGATCCAGGAGAGATTGACAGGATCCTCCATACAGGAGAAGCAAGGATCCTACTTTAAGAATAACAAGTTCAAGTCCTACAACAAGTCTGACAACTAGAATGTGCATGCAGTGGAACAGGAAGAGGATGATGAGGATTATCCTCCCATTTCTGAATACTATTTTTCTGTTGATAACAATGAACTAATCCTTGCAATGCAGAATCTAGGTGAAAAAGCTAGGTGGCCGAGAAAAAGTGATAAACCAGCTGCTATAAAAAGATAAGTCCAAGTGGTGTGCATATCATGAGGATTTCGGGCATCTCACTGAAGAGTGTATTGCACTTAGAAAGGAAATTGGTTACTTGTTAAGCAAGGGGCATTTGAAAGAGCTTTTGGGACGAAAGAAGTCAAGGATCCAGGATCCTGAAAGGATCCCGGAAAAGGCTCCTGCTCCTTCAGCAGATGCACAAGTTATAAACTTCATATCCGGTGGATCAGACATTTGTGGTACTTCCTTTTCAGCAGCCAAAAGACATGCCAAGGAAACCAAGATGGATAATGGAGACAGACCCATCCGGACGTCCACTGTCATCGAGGATAAGATCATAACTTTTGATGAGGATGATCGTCTTGATGTTCAGGATCCTCATCATGATGGTCTTGTTATTACCTTATTTATTTCTAATCATTTTGTTCGCAGGATCTTATAGACGGAGGAAGCTCTGTGAACATCATTCAGCTTGATGTCCTCAAGAAGATGAATATCCCAGAGTCTGATATTGTCCCAAGATCCTCAGTCCTTGTGGGATTTTGCGGGGAAACTAAGAATACATTGGGGGACATCAAACTCCCTATCTATATTGAAGGACTCCATTCTTATCAGAAATTTTGTGTTATTGATTGCTTATCATGTTGTAATGTTATCCTTGGCAGGCCGTGGATACATGACATGAAGGCAGTCCCATCCACATATCATCAGTGCGTGAAGCTTCCTAGTCCATGAGGAGTGGTGAAAATTGAGAGTGATCAACAAGAAGCTAAGAATTGCTATACCTCATCAATGAAGCCAGCCTCAAGACCAAGGGAGCAATAGCAATTAAAGTATCCTTCAAGAGATGTCTTGGAGGCAAGAGAGCAGGATGTAAAAGAAATCCTCATGGATCCCCATGATCCTGAATCCAAGATCTTCATAGGATCAGGGATCCTTAGCGACATTGAACAGGATCTAGTATCCTTCCTTAAAAGAAGGAAAACTACCTTTGCCTGGAAGCATGAGGATATGACAGGTATATCTAAGGATATAATTACTCATAAGCTTGGCATTGACAGGTCATTCAAGCCTATACATCAGAAGAGGAGGAAGTTTGCACCTGAAAGGAATGCTATTATCAAGGAGGAGGTAGATAAACTACTTCGGGCAGGTATGATAAGAGAGGTTAAGTATCCAAGGTGGTTAGCCAATGTGGTTGTTGTTCAAAAGAAAAATGGAAAGTGGAGGGTATGTGTCGATTTTACTGATTTAAACAAGGCATGTCCCTAGGATCCTTTCCCATTACCCCACATTGACTCCATGGTGGATGCTACCGCGGGTCATGAGTTGTTGACTTTTATGGATGCTTCATCTGGATTTCAACAAATTCAGATGGAACCATCTGATCAAGAGGATACATCCTTTATGACCCCAACTGGTATATATTGTTATATTGCTATGCCATTTGGACTAAGGAATGCAGGTGCTACTTATCAAAGGCTAGTCAATATGATGTTCAAGGAAAAAATCGGACACACTATGGAAGTCTATATAGATGACATGGTGGTTAAGTCCAAGAAAGCTGAGGATCACCTTAAAGACTTGGAGGAAGCATTCAATATCCTTGATAAATTTAATATGAAACTAAATCCTTCCAAGTGTCATTTTGGTGTTAAAGCAGGTAAATTCTTAGGCTATATGGTGACAAAGAGGGGCATTGAAGCAAGTCCAGAGCAAATCAAGGCTATTGTGAATATCAAATCTCCTGCCAATGCTAAGGATGTGCAAAGATTGACAGGCAGGATCGCAGCCTTGAACAGGTTCATATCCAAATCCTCAGAAAAGTGCAAGGAATTCTATGACATCCTGAGGAAGAACAAGAAATTTGAATGGACTGAGAAGCATGAAAGTGCCCTCAAAGCTCTTAAGGATTACCTATCCTCAGCCCCCGCCTTGATGAAACCAGAAAAAGGGGATATATTATCCTTATACCTAGCAGTATCCTCAAAAGCAGTAAGTGCGGTCCTTGTTAAGGATCACCAAGGTACACAACATCCTGTTTATTTTGTAAGTAAGAGTTTACTTGATGCTGAATCCAGGTATTCACACTTAGAGAAACTTATCCTTGCATTAATTATGGCATCTACTAAACTAAGACATTATTTTGAGACTCATGCCATTATTGTTAAGACTAATTTTCCAATTAAGAATGTTCTCAGGAAACCTGAAATGTCAGGAAGGATGGCTAAGTGGGCAGTGAAGCTTAGTGCGTATGATATAAGATATGAGCCTAGAACTGCCATTAAATCCCAAGCCTTAGCTGACTTTGTGGCAGATTTCAGTAGTGACTTGCAAAAGGAATCTGAGTTAGAAGTCCAACAGCTTGAAGAAACTAAGGATCCTTGGATACTCTTCACTGATGGATCCTCTAATGTAAAAGGAACAGGACTTGGAATACTACTAAAATCGCCACAGGGGGACATAATACCCCACTCTATAGCTTGTGAATTTCAAACTACCAACAATGAGGCTGAGTATGAAGCCTTGATAGCTGGTTTGCAAATTGCCAGGCATATGAGGATCAGGTATCTTGAGGTACATGTGGATTCATTATTGATCACTAATCACTTTAATGGATCCTATGCTGTAAAAGGTGAAAAGCTAATCAAATATTTAGAGATAGTCAAAGAATTGGCACTCTCTTTTGTTTCCTTTAGTTTGACACAGGTACCAAGGGAAGAGAATGCAGAGGCTGATGCATTAGCCAATCTAGGCTCATCCTTGAAGATCCCGGAGGATATCAAGATCCCTATTATCCATATCCTGACCCCTGCTATCGAGGATCATGTAGCTATTGAGATAGGAGAGGATTCTGCGATCATCCCTAGTGATGATACTCAATCTCATTCAGGATCATGGATCCTTCCAATCATGAGATACATACAAAATGGAGAGATTCCTACAGGAGAAAACCCCAGGGCTTTCAAAATCAAGGTATCTCAATTTACAATATTGAATAACATGTTGTATAAACGATCTCTTGCAGGTCCATATCTAAGATGCATTGAGGATCCTGAAATCCAAGAAGTCCTAAAGGATTTCCATGAAGGAGATTGCGGAAACCACACTGGGGGCAGAGCATTATTCTCAAGGATCCTGAGGACAGGATACTATTGGCCTACTATGAAGAAGGATGCTGTGGAATATGCCAAGAAATGTGATCCTTGTCAGAGACACAGTAATATCCTTCACCAACCAGCAGAACTTTTGCATCATATATCCTATTCTTGGCCATTTATGAGATGGTGAATGGATATAGTTGGTAAGCTTCCTAAGGCACCTGGTGGAAAAGTATTCATGCTTGCCATGACTGATTACTTCTCCAAGTGGATAGAGGCTGAAGCCTTTGCTCAAGTCAGAGAAAAGGAAGTGATATCCTTTATTAAAAGAAACATCATTACTAGATTTGGTATCCCTTCTGAAATTGTTTGTGATAATGATCCCAATTTATTGGGAGTAGAACTACTAACTTTTATGACAACTGGGGGATTAAGATGATAACATCAACACCAGTCCACCCACAAGCTAATGGTCAGGCAGAATCATCCAACAAGATCATCATCAACAATTTGAAGAAGAAGCTTGGATCCAAGAAAGGAAAGTGGGCAGAAGAACTACCTTATGTACTTTGGGCTGATAGGACAACTCCCAAGAATGCTACTGGCCAAACTCCATTCTCTTTGGTATTTGGAGCAGAATCAGTGATCCCTACAGAGATGGTGGTTCCTACTGCAAGAACAAGCATTTGTGATCCTGAAGAAAATGCTGAAAACTTGGTTCAAGACTTGGACACTATAGAAGAACTCAGGGATTTGGCAAGGATAAGGATGGCTAGTTATCAACAAAGGATGGCTGGAGCCTACATAAAAAATGTCAGGATCAGGAAATTCCAAGTTGGTGATATGGTGTTAAGGAAAGCATTTCAGAATACCACCAATCCTGCTGATGGAAAGTTGGCACCAAAGTGGGAAGGCCCTTACTTAATTGAAGCTGAGGCAGGAAAGGGGGCATATCGATTGCTAACAATGGAAGGTGATTTGCTACCAAGAGCTTGGAATGCTGTCCACTTGAAAAAAATACTTCATGTGATAAGGATCCATGATCCTTACCTGACAAGTATCCTTGAAGGATCCTTACAGGACAGATGATCCTCATTGTGGTAATATTCTAATATCAAACTATTTCATTCTTTAGTTATCTTATATAAGGATAAGGATCCTGTATCCTTTATCCTCCTCTCACTTGATTCTGAGTTTTGAAGGTTCAGGTATCCTTAACAAAGGATTGAGTATCCACAGAAGTATCCAATTATTTGGGCTTGACCCGTGTTATTTGGGCTTGACCCCAGTTATTTGGGTTTGACCCCAGTTTGGGCATGTCCCCAGTTTCGCCAGTAGCGCATGATGATCTTGGTACAGTTCATGGCAATGGGACCAGTACTCGCTTTAGGGGCTGACAATTTCATTGTACTGGCTGTATTCAGGATCCTACGTATAATGGTAGACGTACCATACATCCGTTCCTAAGGTTTCTAACGTTTTCACGTTAGCTAAGGTTTTGGCATTTTCATGTCACTAAGTTTGGATAGTCGCCAGTGAGGGCCATACTCCAGTTTACACACGATCCTTTGGGCTTGTCCCCAGTTATCCTTTGGGCTTGTCCCTAGTTATCCTTTGGGCTTGTCCCCAGTTATCCTTTAGGCTTGTCCCCAGTTATCCTTTGGGCTTGTCCCCAGTATATTAGGCTTGTCCCCAGAATTGTTGGGCTTGTCCCCAGTTACTAACTTTTATCTTATATTGGCTTAGCCCCAAGTTGTATTCTATTTCAGGCTTTTGAAGCTAAACGACTAAGGATCCTTTATCCTTACCTTCTACTAAGGTTTGTCTTTTGGTTATCCTGATTATAAGTGTTAAAGGTTAGGATCCTAACTTGGATTCTCAGGTATGATCCTCAATTGCTTTGATTCTATTTATTATTTACATAAGTGACCCTTATCCTTTGACAACTGAACTTATGATCCTTAAACTACACTACTTTTCAGAACTTGTCGACTATAGGATATGTGATCCTTGATCATATCCTAAACTTTTTGAGGATATTTATTAAATTTTTTTCCTCTTTACTTAATAAATTCAGACAAAATATAAATCACAACAATTGAAAGGTAAAGTATTCACAAGGATAACAACACGGAAGACATCCAAAAAGTTAAGATTTTATTTATTCACAAAACGTTAAACCCTTTAAGGTTGTCAAAATTGCCAACCCACGTTTCTACCAGCAAAATGTGGCCCGTCCACATGGGTTGGCAAAGGGTGTCCATTGTTTACGGGTCTTTGTAGTGCAGGAAATAAAAGACGGAAGGATAACGAGTGGCTTCATCCCCCAAACAGAGGATCCATCCACCACCCATTATCCTGCCTATTGTCCAAGGATCCATGATCCATAACCCTAGATACTATTGTTCAAATACAACCCAATATTGCTTCAAAACACCATAACCAAAATAAAACTACCAAGTCCTAAAAAAATGGGCTCCGGCCACGTCTAGAAATATCCATCATCGCCAATTTCAGCAGCTCACACCTTTGCTGCATCACCATCACCTTCACCAGCTCCTCCAGCTCCAGCATCACCCGCATGATCCTTTATCCCATTGCTGCCAGCCTCAATTGCTAAGACCTCTTCTTCATCGTCCAGCTCAGCCAATCTAGCCTTTCATCCCTCTACGTCCCAGTTGCTCTTGTCAAAGTCAGGATCCAGAGCATCTTGGGCCATCTGCAATTGGGTTTTGTACATAGCAATGGCAGCGGAGATTTTGGCATCACTTGTGATTTCAGCCTTTTCTTGGTCAGCAGTGATATGAGCCAGGACGAGTTCCCTCTTTACCAGATTGACATCATTTTCGAGGGAGGCAATCTTTTGATCCTTGGCTAGCATGATATTCTAGAGGTCCAAACACTTTTGCTCAACCTCTTCAATACTGCCTACATAGTCCTCGATTTCAGCAAATTTCTGCAAAAAGACAATGTAAAGTTTAGGATCACATGATCCTCAAGTGGGCAGGATAACTAAGCTAAGTCAGTGATCCTTACATCAGCAAAGTACTCAAGGAACTGGTGGCGGATTAGAGGCAGGCCTTCTAGATTGTCAGCCTCAGAGGCTTTCCTCTTCTTTCCCTTGGAAGCAGTAGGCTTGGGGATGGCAGTACTTGGGCTAGCAGCAGCCTTTTTCTTCCCAGACCTGGGACCAACAGTGGTGAGATCGGTGACACTGAAACGGGTAGCAGACTTCGATGATTTTCCAGCACCTACACGTCCAAAACATATAAGTATCCTTATTTCATTTTAATTTAAACATTTAGTTATGCATAGAATGGGATACTTACTTGACATCGTAACAGAACCTAAGGATACCTCTTGAGAATCCTGGGTGTTTGCTTGAAATGATCTTATTGCAGGGTCAAGCCTCCGGAAAGCAGCAAGCCTTTCCTTCGTTGCAGGTGTTGTAATAAGGTGTGAAACAGTAATAGCTGCAAAATGGAAACAAAAGGATGTTAGTGATCCTCAACAAAAATAAGGTTATCTTGTGATCCTTCTCAAGATCCTCTATCCTACCATGAGTGGTCCATTTTCTAGGCAGATCCTTTCCATCAGGGATGGAATCCCTTCTGACAAAGAAGAATCGCCGTTTCCATTTTGTGTCGTTCTTAGTGGCTTTGAAGATGGGATGTTTTTCACCAGGTTTATGTTTGAATATATATCGGTGAGATCCATGGCTAACAAGGTCATACATCTCTGCTAACTCCGACATTCCCAGATCAATACCTTCATGCACAATGATTCTTTCAAGGGTATACAAGACCCTCCACATCATTGGCCTTGCTTGTATATAGGAGATGCCGGTGAGAGAGAAGAAAGATTGGGTGAAACCAGGAAAAGGATACGAGTATCCTATTGTGAATGGGGTGACCGGAAAATCCCCCCATGTTTCAGAAACATAGTCGCTTAGGACAGTGGGGTCAAAGGTTTTAAAAACGGTGTTCGCCGGGAAACAATGGCGGATTCTGTCTATCTGTGGATCAGTGAAGCAGCATCTTTCTTTCGCAGAGTCTTCAATGATCCCTTGGGTCTTTAAGGGACTATCATTTTTATGATCCTTAGCCGGTGAGGATCTCAGCATCATATTGGTCATAACGATGGTGAAGAAGAAGAAACAGAATGAGAAGATGAAGAGAGAAAGGAGAGAGAAGTACCTGATCAAGTCTTCGAATGAGGATTTAAAGGATGAAATGCACGAATTTAAATGCTTCCTAACCCTTATCTCTAACTTCAATTTATAATCATGAATTTGCAGGATAGTCACTTCAGTGACGTCAGGACGCAACGGCTAGTCAGGAATTAACGGCTATATATCCGTTGATTTGTTACGGATAAGAACGAGAAAATAAAACTCGTTTATTTACAATTTACTCCTTATATTTTGGGGGAAATTGTTAGGGGAGGATTTTCCAATGATCAGTGATCCTCAATTACTTTTGGGCTTAAGGATCCTCAATTCTGTCTGAATTAGTGATCCTCAGAGAGTATTGTAGGCTCAGGATCCAGGATCATCATAAGGATCCTTATACTAACGATTGTCTGCTTTGAATATGATGTTGTTTTGCAGGAGTACGAGCTTGGACTTTGTCTTGGCGATATTCCTGGAGCATATTCCCTTTTTATTCCGCACATGCATGACCAAAATGGACGTTATGGAGTTCGTGGAAGACTTGCATGAAATGCGGATAGTTAGTTAGATTAGATATTTTCCAAATTTAAAAGGGGATAGCGAGCTAAATTAGAACACTTGGCTATTTTTAGCTTAACACACACACTCGCAACTGCTCTCATCATCTCTCGACATTTTACTTGGCGATTACACACTTTTTTGCACATTACACTCTAGTGATCCTTATAACTAGCTTGCTATCATCCAAAGTTGTAATACCTTGTTTGTTTAATTTGAGTTGGTGATCGGTAGTTTCCATCACCCGAGGTTTTTTATGCCGGAGATCAACTCTTGATCAAGGGCTTTTTCCTCGTATAAATCTTTGTGTCACTTGTTCATTACATTTCTGAGTGATCCTTAGCATTGTTCATTGATTCAATCATCACACCTCACAACAGAAAGTTTGGTTGCATTATCTTAGCTTGATTTTTGACCAAAACACCTACTACTAGTGATCTTTTTACTTTGATTTTGCATATGAGGGATCACATACAAGAGCAGGACAAAACCAACGAAAAGATCCTCCGGGAGATTGGTGACATCAAGAAACAGAAGAGATCAGGGGAGGATCACTCTCCTCTGATACCAAGGTCACTGGATTTCGACACTCCAGCTATAACTGCCCAGCAATCTGCAGCTCCGGACATCCAGTATCAGAGTAGACCATTAGGAAGGCGTTATGGAACAACAACTATTAGTTAGGCTTTAGGGTCTCACTTCCAGCCTTCAGGATCCTGTTTTCAGCCTTCGGGATCCTCTTTCCAGCATCAGGGATCCTTCGTGAGCTCAGGAGGATATTTGGGGATGCACACAGTCCAAGGATCCTCTCAGGTTCAAGGATCCTCTCAGGTTCAAGGATCCTCCTCTCAGGTTCAAGGATCCAACATCTTTCAGGATCAAGGATTCTTAAGAAGTGTACAACCCTCAAGCTCAGATGTTCATCAAGGAGACTTCATTCCAATGCAGACCATTGCTTCTTCTGGTCCTTCAGTCATACCAGAATCCCGTCAATATGGATTCTGTTAGGGGAGGATTTTCCAATCCTAAGGATCACGGATCCTCAAGTGCTGTCAGGATCATGGATCCTCATTTCTGTTTGAATTAAGGATCCTCAGTAGGCGTTGCAGGATCAGGATTCAGGATCCTTATTGTTATCCTTATACTAACAATTGTCTACCTTGTACGTAAGCATGTTTTGCAGGAGCAAAGGCATGGACCAAGTATTACCGAAATTCTTGGAGCATATTCCCTCAATATTCCGCACGTGCTTGGCTCTTATGGACGTTATGGAGATCGTGGGGGGCTTGCATAATTTGCGGATAGTTTGTTAATTTAGTTATTTCTAATTTAAAATGGGGATAACAAGGTTGAGTGAGAACACTTAGCTAATTTTGGCATACACACACTCTTGTAACATCTCTCTATCAGCTCTCGAACACTACTCGGCGATTTCATACATTTTTGCACATTGCACACTAGTGATCCTTGTAACAAGCTTGTTATCATCCCGAGTTGTAAACTTCTTTTGATTAATCTTATTTGGTGATCGGTAATTTCCATCACCCGAGGTTTTTTTATGCCGGAGATCAACTCTTGATCAAGGGTTTTTTCCTCGTATAAATCATTGTGTCATTTGTTCATTACATTTCTGAGTTATTCTTCATATTGTTCATTGATTCAAGCATCATTCCTCACAACAAAGATTTGGTTACATTATCTTAGCCTGATTTTTGACCAAAACAGTTTGGCGCCCACCGTGGGGCAATTGGTGCTTCATTCCTAAGAATTCTTGTTTTTGTGATCATTTCGGTTCATTATAACCAAGCAGATGGCTTCCTCAGCGAAGAACACTTCAAGTTCAATGCCGGCAATCACTTCTTCACAGGGCATTCCTCCTTTGCCTCCACCACCTTCTGGATCCCAGAAGAATGCTGAAAACGCTGCAAAGAGACAAAGCCCCATTTTTCCAAAACCACCAACTTCTTCTGTTTCTTCTAATCCTACTACTAGTGATCTTTTTAATTTGATTTTGCAGATGAGGGATCACATACAAGAGCAGGACAAAACCAAGGAAAGGATCCTCCAGGAGATCGGTGACAGCAAGAAACAAAAGAGATCGGGGGAGGATCACTCTCCCCTGATACCTAGATCACTGGATTTTGACACTCCAGCCGTAACCGCCCTGCAATCTGCAACTCCAGACATCCAGTACCAGATTGGACCATTGGGAAGGCATTATGGAGCAACAACTATGAGTCAGGCTTTTGGGTCTCACTTCCAGCCTCAAGGATCCTGTTCTCAGCCTTCGGGACCCTCTTTTCGGCATCAGGAATCCTTCTTCAGCTCGGGAGGATGTTTGGGAATGCACACAATTCAAGGATCATCTCAGCCTCAGGGATCCTTTCAAGTTCAAGGATCCTCTAGGGTCCAAGGATCCCCCATGGTTCAAGGATCCTCTCAGGTTCTATCACACCCTGCTCGTAGCGGAAGCGCGAGGTGTGATCTGTTGGTTCTCATTGCATAACGATATAAGTAAACATACTATATGAATAAAACATACTCCATTGCCATTACTGTTTTGGTCAAAAATCAAGCAATGATAATGCAACCAAACTTTCTGTTGTGAGGTATGATGCTTGAATGAATGAACAACACTAAGGATCACTCTGAAATGTAATGAACAAGTGACACAAAAATTTATACGAGGAAAAAGCCCTTGATCAATGAGTGATCTCTGGCATAAAAAACCTCGGGTGATGGAAACTACCGATCACCAACTCAGATTAAACAAGAAATGTATTACAACTTTGGATGATAGCGAGCTAATTACAAGGATCACTATAGTGTATTGTGTAAAAAAAGTGTGTAATCGCCAAGTGAATTATCGAGAGCTGATGAGAGCAGTTGCAAGAGTGTGTGTTTTGCCAAAAAAATAGCCAAGTGTTTTCTATTTAGCTCGCTACCCCTTTTAAAAATGGAAAATATCTAAGCTAACAAACATTCCGCATTTGGTGCAAGTCCCCCACGACCTCCATAACGTCCATTTTTGCCATGCACGTGCGGAATAAATATGGAATATGCTCCAGGAATATCGCCAAGACCAAGTCCAAGCTCGTGTTCCTTCAAAACATCATCATATTCAAAGTAGACAATCGTTGGCACAAGGATCCTTAAGATGATCCATGATCCTGATCCTGCAACACTTCTGAGGATCACTAATTCTAACAGAAGTGAGGATCACTAAACCCAACAGTAATTGAGGATCACTGATCATTGGAAAATCCTCCCCTAACAATTGCCCCCAAAATATAAGGAGTAATTATGTAAATAAACGAGTTATATTTTTTGTTCTTATCCGTAATGAATCAACGGATAACTAGCCGTTGTAATCGGACTAGCCGTTACCATCCTGATGTTACTGAAGTGACTATCCTGCAAGACCATCATTATAAATTGAAGTTAGAGATAGGGATCAACTCGTATTTAAATTCAAGAGAAACTCCCTTTAAATCCACATCCGAAGATCAAGCAGGTATCTCTCTTCCTCTTCTCTCTTTACGTTCTCTTTCTCTGTTCATCTTCTTCTCTACCCTCATGACCAAGATGATGCTAAGATCCTCTCCAGCTAAGGATCACACAAAAGACAGTCCTCTTAAGAGCCAGGGGATCATCAAAGATTCAGCGAAAGAAAGATGCTGCTTCACTGATCCACAAATAGACAGAATCCGCCATTGTTTTCCGGCAAACACCGATTTCAAACCATTTGATCCCACCGTTCTAAGTGATTATATTTCTGAAACATGGGTAGCTTTCCCGGTCACACCATTCACAATAGGATACTCATATCCTTTCCCTGAATTCACCCAGTCTTTCTTCTCCCTCACCGGCATCTCCTACATTCAAGCTATGCCAATGATCTGGAGGGTCTTATATACCCTTGAAAGGATCATTGAGCAAGAAGGAATTGCTCTGGGAATGTCGGAGTTGGCAGAGATGTATGACCTCGTAACATTTGGATCCCACCGATATCTACTCAAGCATAAACCCGGTGAAGAACACCCCATCTTCAAAGCCACTAAGAATGATACCAACTGGAAATGGCGATTCTTCTTTGTCAGAAGGGATTCTATCTCTGATGGAAAGGATCTGCCAAGGAAGTGGAGCACCCATGGTAGGATAGAGGATCCTGAGAAGGATCACCAGATGACCTTGTTTTTGTTTAAGGATCACTAACGTCCTTTTGTTTCTATCTTGCAGCTATTACTGTCGCACACCTCATCACAACACCTGCAATAAAGGAAAGGCTTGCCGCTTTCCGGAGACTTGATCCTGCAAGAAGATCATTTAAAACAAACACCCAGGATTCTCAGGAAGTATCCTCAGGTTCTGTCACTATGTCGAGTAAGTATCCTGTTTTTTGTATAGTTAAATGTTTAAATAAATAGTTAAATAGAAATAGGATAAGGATACTTATCTGTTTTGGGTGTGTAGGCGCTGGAAAACCTTCAAGATCTGCCTCCAAATTCAGTGTCACTGATCTTGACACTGTCCGATCCTCAAAGAAAAAGTCTGCTGCTAGCCCCTCCGTCATAATCCCCAAGGCAACCACTTCAAAGGGAAGAGGTGGAAAGAAAAGGAAGACCTCTGAAGCTGACAACCTAGAAGGCTTGCCTCTGATCCGCCATCAGTTCCTCGAGTACTTTGCAGATGTAAGGATCACTGACTTAGCTTAGTTATCCTATCCACTTGAGGATCATGTGATCCTAACTTTACATTGTCTTCTTTGCAGAAATTTGCTGAAATCGAGGACTATGTTGGGAACGTCGAAGAGATTGAGGAGAAATACTTTGACCTCCAAAAAGTGGCGGTGCTCAAGGATCACAAAATTGCTTCCCTCGAAAAGGATCTCAATGATGCCAAAACTCAGATGGTTGCAGCCCAGATCAATGTTGACTATGAGAAGCACGAGATCACGGAGGATGCTAAAGTCTCCGCTGCCATTGCCATGTACAAGACCAAGCTGCAGATGGCCCAAGAAGCTCAGGATCCTACCTTTGACAGGAGCAATTGGGACATGGAGGGCTGGAAGGCTAGGCTGGCTGAGTTGGAGGATGAAGAAGAGGCTGAAGAGGTTCTGGCAATCGAGGCTGGTGGCAGTGGCAAGGATCATGTGAAGGATACTGGAGCTGGAGGAGATGGTGATGCAACGAAGGTGTAGGCTACATGAATGGGCGATGAAGGACATTTCTAGACGTAGCCGGAGCCCATTTTTTTTAGAATTTGGTAGTTTATTTTGGTTATGGTGTTTTTGTTGAACAATGATGGGTTGTATCTTGAACAATAGTAATTAGGGCTAAGGATCATGGATCCTTTGAACAATAGGCAGGATTACAAATGGTGGAGGGATCCTCTGTTTGGGGGATGAAGCCATTGTGATCCTGCCGTCTTTTGATTCCTGCACTTTCTTGACCTATGAACAATGGACACCCTTTGCCAACCCATGTGGACGGGCCACATTTTGCTGGTAGAAACATGGGTTGGCAATTTTGACAACCTTAAAGGGTTTAATCTTTTGTGAATAAAATAACTTTAACTTTTTGGCTATCTCCCGTGTTACTATCCTTGTTAATACTTTACTTTTCAATTATTGTGATGTTCATTTTGTTTAAATTTATCAAATAAAGAAATATTTAACAAATATCCTCAAAAAGTTTAGGATATGATCAAGGATGAAATATCCTATAGTCGACAAGTTCTGAAAAGTAACATATTTTAAGGATCATAAGTTCAGTTATCAAAGGATAAGGGTTACTCAAATGAATAATGAATAAAATCAAAATAGTTAAGGATCATACCTGAGAATCCAAGTTAGGATCCTATCCTTTAACACTTATAATCAGGATAACACAAAAGACAAACCTTAGTAGAAAGTAAGGATCAAGGATCCTTGGTCGTTTATCTCCGAAAACCTGAAATAGGATACAACTTGGGACTAAGCCAATATAAGATAAGAGTTAGTAACTGGGGACAAGCCCAACAATTCTGGGGACAAGCCCAATATACTGGGGACAAGCCCAAAGGATAACTGGGGACAAGCCCAAAGGATAACTGGGGACAAGCCCAAAGGATCGTGTGTAAACTGGAGTATGGCCCTCACTGGCGACTATCCAAACTTAGTGACATGAAAATGCCAAAACCTTAGCTAACGTGAAAACGTTAGAAACCTTAGGAACGGATGTATGGTACGTCTACCATTATACGTAGGATCCTGAATATAGCCAGTACAATGAAATTGTCAGCCCCTAAAGCGAGTACTGGTCCCATTGCCATGAACTATACCAGGATCATCGTGCGCTACTGGCGAAACTGGGGACAGGCCCAAACTGGGGACTAGCCCAAATAACTGGGGTCAAACCTAAATAACTGGATACTTCTGTGGATACTCAATCCTTAGTTAAGGATACCTGAACCTTCAAAACTCAGAATCATGTAAAAGGAGGATAAAGGATGCGGGATCCTTACCCTTATAAGAGATAATTAAAGAATGAAATAATTAGAGATCAGAATATTACCAGAAAGAGGATCATCTGTCTTATAAGGATCCTTCATGGATACTTGTCATGTTAGGATCATGGATCCTTATCACATGAAATATTTCTTCAAATGGACAGCATTCCAAGCTCTTGGTAGCAAATCACCTTCCATTGTTAGCAATCGATATGCCCCCTTTCCTGCCTCAGCTTCAATCAAATAGGGGCCTTCCCATTTTGGTGCCAACTTTCCATCAGCAGGATTGGTAGTATTCTGATATGCTTTCCTTAATACCATATCCCCAACTTGGAATTTCCTGATCCTGACATTTTTGTTGTAGGCTCCAGCCATCCTTTGTTGATAACTAGCTATTCTTATCCTTGCCAAATCCCTGATTTCTTCTATAGTATCCAAGTCTTGAACCAAGTTTTCAGCATTCTCTTCAGGATCACGAATGCTTGTTCTTGCATTTGGAACCACCATCTCTGTAGGGATCACTGATTCTGCCCTAAATACCAAAGAAAATGGAGTTTGGCCAGTAGCATTCTTGGGGGTTATCCTATCAGCCCAAAGCACATAAGGTAGTTCTTCTGCCCATTTTCCTTTCTTGGATCCAAGCTTCTTCTTCAAATTGTTGATGATTATCTTGTTGGATGATTCTGCCTGACCATTAGCTTGTGGGTGGACTGGTGTTGATGTTATCATCTTAATCCCCCAGCTGTTACAAAAGTTAGTGGTTCTATTCCCAATAAATTGGGATCCATTATCACAAACAATTTTAGAAGGAATACCAAATCTAGTAATAATGTTTCTTTTAATAAAGGATATAACTTCCTTTTCTCTGACTTGAGCAAAGGCTTCAGCGTCTATCCACTTAGAGAAGTAATCAGTCATAGCAAGCATGAATACTTTTCCACCAGGTGCCTTAGGAAGCTTTCCAACTATATCCATTCCCCATCTCATGAATGGCCAGGAAGAGGATATAGGATGCAAGAGCTCTGCTGGTTGGTGAAGGAGATTACTATGCCTCTGAAAAGGATCACACTTCTTGGCATACTCCACAGCATCCTTCTTCATAGTGGGCCAATAGTATCCTGTCCTCAGGATCCTTGAGAATAATGCCCTGCCCCCAGTGCGGTTTCCACAATCTCCTTCATGGAAATCATTTAGGACTTCTTGGATTTCAGGATCCTCAATGCATCTTAGATATGGTCCTGCAAGAGATCGTTTATACAACATATTATTTAATATTGTAAATTGAGATACCTTAATTTTGAAAGCCCTTGGGTTTTCTCCTGTAGGAATCTCTCCATGTTGTATGTATCTCATGATTGGGAGGATCCATGATCCTGAATGAGGTTGAGTATCACCACTAGGGATGATTGCAGAATCTTCTCCTATCTCCATAGTTATATGATCCTCAATAGCAGGGGTCAGGATATGGATAATAGGGATCCTTATATCCTCCAGGATCTTCAAGGATGATTCTAGATTGGCTAATGCATCAGCTTCTGCATTCTCTTCCCTTGGTACCTGTGTCAAACTAAATGATACAAAAGAGAGTGCCAATTCTTTGACTATCTCTAAATATTTGATTAGCTTCCCACCTTTAACAGCATAGGATCCATTAAAGTGATTAGTGATTAGTAATGAATCTACATGTACCTCAAGATACCTGATCCTCATATGCTTAGCAATTTGCAAACCAGCTATCAAGGCTTCATACTCAGCCTCATTGTTAGTAGTTTGAAATTCACAAGCTATGGATTGGGGTATTATGTCCCCCTGTGGTGATTTTAGTAGTATTCCAAGTCTTGTTACTTTTACATTGGAGGCTCCATCAGTGAATAGTATCCAAGGATCCTTGGTTTCTTCAAGCTGTTGGACTTCTAACTCAGCCTCCTTTTGCAAATCACTACTAAAATCTGCCACAAAGTCAGCTAAGGCTTGGGATTTGATGGCAGTCCTTGGTTCATATCTTATATCATATGCACTTAGCTTCACTGCCCACTTAGCCATCCTTCCTGACATTTCAGGTTTCCTGAGAAGATTCTTAATTGGAAAATTAGTCTTAACAATAATGACATGAGTCTCAAAATAATGTCTTAATTTAGTAGATGCCATAATTAATGCAAGGATAAGTTTTTCAAAGTGTGAATACCTGGATTCAGCATCAAGTAAACTCTTACTTACATAATAAACATGATGTTGTATACCTTGGTGATCCTTAACAAGGACCGCACTTACTGCTTTTGAGGATACTGCTAAGTATAAGGATAACACATCCCCCTTTTCAAGTTTCATCAAGGCAGGGGCTGAGGATAGGTAATCCTTAAGAGCTTTGAGGGTACTTTCATGCTTCTTAGTCCATTCAAATTTCTTGTTCTTCCTCAGGATGTCATAGAATTCCTTGCACTTTTCCGAGGATTTGGATATGAACCTGTTCAAGGCTGCGATCCTGCTTGTCAATCTTTGCACATCCTTAGCATTGGCAGGAGATTTGATATTCACAATAGCCTTGATTTACTCTGGACTTGCTTCAATGCCCCTCTTTGTCACCATATAGCCTAAGAATTTACCTGCTTTAACACCAAAATGACACTTGGAAGGATTAAGTTTCATATTAAATTTTTCAAGGATATTGAATGCTTCCTCCAAGTCTTTAAGGTGATCCTCAGCTTTCTTGGACTTAACTACCATGTCATCAATATAGACTTCCATAGTGTGTCCAATTTGTTCCTTGAACATCATATTGACAAGCCTTTGGTAAGTAGCACCTACATTCCTAAGTCCAAATGGCATAGCAATATAACAATATATACCAGTTGGGGTCATAAAGGCTGTATCCTCTTGATCAGATGGTTCCATCTGAATTTGTTGAAATCCAGATGAAGCATCCATAAAAGTCAACAACTCATGACCCGCGGTAGCATCCACCATGGAGTCAATGTGGGGTAATGGGAAAGGATCATTGGGACATGCCTTGTTTAAATCAGTAAAATCGACACATACCCTCCACTTTCCATTTTTCTTTTGAACAACAACCACATTGGCTAACCATCTTGGATACTTAACCTCTCTTATCATACCTGCCCGAAGTAGTTTATCTACCTCTTCCTGGATAATAGCATTCCTTTCAGGTGCAAACTTCCTCATCTTTTGATGTATAGGCTTGAATGACATGTCAATGCCAAGTTTATGAGTAATTATATCCTTAGATATACCTGTCATGTCTTCATGTTTCCAGGCAAAGGTGGATTTCCTCCTCTTAAGGAAGGATACTAGATTCTGCTCGATTTCGCTAAGGATCCCTGACCCTATGAAGATCCTAGATTCAGGATCATCAAGATCCATGAGGATTTCTTTCACATCCTGCTCTCTTGCCTCCAAGACATCTCTTGAAGGATACTTTAATTGCTATTGTTCCCTTGGTCTTGAGGCTAGCTTCATTGATGAGGTATAGCAATTCTTAGCTTCTTGTTGATCACTCTCAATTTTCACCATTCCCCAAGGACTTGGAAGCTTTACACATTGATGATAGGTGGATGGAACTGCCTTCATATCATGTATCCATGGCCTGCCAAGGATAACATTGCAACAAGATAAGCAATCTATAACACAAAATTTTTGATAAGAATGCAATCCTTCAATATAGATTGGGAGTTTGATGTCCCCCAATGTGTTTTTGGTTTCCCCACTAAATCCCACAAGTACTGAGTATCTTGGGACAATATCAGACTCCGGTATATTCATCTTCTTGAGGACATCAAGCTGAATGATGTTCACAGAGCTTCCTCCATCTATAAGGATCCTGCGAACAAAATGGTTAGAAATAAATAATGTATTTACAAGACCATCATGATGAGGATCCTGGATATCAACACGATCATCCTCATCAAATGTTATGACTTTATCCTGGGTAACAACGGAGGTCCGAACGGGTCTGTCTCCATTATCCATCTTGGTTTCCTTAGCTTGTCTTTTTGCTGCTGAAAAGGAGGTACCACAAATGTCTGATCCGCCGGATATGAAGTTTATGGCTTGTGCATCTGCTGGAGGAGCAGGAGCCCTTTCCGGGATCCTTTCAGGATCCTGGATCCTTGACTTCTTTCGTCCCAAGAGTTCCTTCACATGCCCCTTGCTCAACAAGTAACCAATTTCCTTTCTTAGTGCAATACACTCTTCAGTGAGATGCCCGAAATCCTCATGATATGCACACCACTTGGACTTATCTTTTGTAGCAGCTGGTTTATCACTTTTTCTCGGCCACCTAGCTTTCTCACCTAGATTCTGCATTGCAAGGATTAGTTCATTGTTATCAACAGAAAAACAGTATTCAGAAATAGGAGGATAATCCTCATCATCCTCTTCTTGTTCCACTGCATGCACGTTCTGGTTATCAGATATGTTGTAAGACTTTGATTTGTTGTTCCTGAAGTAGGATCCTTGCTTCTCCTGTTTTGAGGATCCTGTCAATCTATCCTGGATCCTTTTGTCATCATCTAGGCGGATGAACCTAAGGGCCCTGGTTCTTACTTCATCAAGATTCCTTCAAGGTGTCATAACAAGATCATCATAGAATTGTGAATCCCTAAGCAATCCCATTTTAAAGGCTTCTACAGCTGTAGCAATATCCAAATTAGGAATATCTAAGGATTCTTTACTAAACTTAGGGATATAATCTCTAAGTGATTCGCTTTGACCCTGTGTTACCCTATATAGATCACTAGTTAATCGTTCAAATTTTCTACTACAAGAGAATTGACTATTAAACAAATTAACTAGTTGAGCAAATGAAGTAATAGACTAAGGGGAAGACTTAGCAGCCATTTAAGAGCAGATCCTGTGAGTGTGGATCCAAATCCCTTGCATAGACATGCTTCTTTTAACCTTTTAGGAATTGGATTGATCTCCATCCTCTCCCTGTATTGAGCTACATGCTCCTCTGGATCCGTTGAACCATCATACAGTTTCATGGATGGTATCTGGAATCTTTTGGGTATCTCAGCATCACATAAGGGTGGTGCAAAATGAGATATCCTATGGCTACCGTCTGCAATTTCAGGAATGGGTTTAACCACTCCTGGAACACTGGATATCATATCCTTGAGCTTCTGTAACTCCCTGGCCATAGCCTGATTGATACCTGTATCCTGCATTAAGCCATGGTTAGTGTTGTATGAATTATTAAAAGTGTTACCTCCCACATGATTCGTGTTTGGAATTCCAGATGTGTATCCATATTGACGGGATTCTGGTATGATCGAAGGACCAGATGAAGCAATGGTCTGCATTGGTATGAAGTCTCCTTGATGAACGTCCGAGCTCTGCGGCTGCATACTTCTCAAGAATCCTTGATCCTGAAAGACGTTGGATCCTTGAGTCTGAGAGGATCCTTGAACCTGAAAGGATCCTGGGACAATAGAAAATCCTTGGACCTGGGAGGATCCTTGGACCTGGGAGGATCCTTGGACCTGGGAGGATCCTTGGATCTGGGAGGATCCTTGGACCTGAGAGGATCCTTGGACCTGGGAGGATCCTTGGACCTGGGAGGATCCTTGGACCTGGGAGGATCCTTGGACCGTGTGCATTCCCAAATATCCTCCTGAGCTGAAGGATCCTTGATGCTGAATAGAGGATCCTGATGGCTGCAAATAGGATCCCTGAGGCTGGTAGTGAGAGCCAAATGCCTGACTCATTGTTGTTGTTCCATGACGTCTTCCTGGTAATTCACCCAAGTATTGTACATCCGGAGCTGCTGAGTGCTGGGAAGTTATGACTGGAGTGTCGAAGTTCAGCGACCTTGGCATCAGAGGAGAGTGATCCTCCACTGATTTCTTCTGTTTCTTGATCTCAGCGATCTCCCGGAGGATCCTTTCGTTGGTTTTGTCCTGCTCTTATGCGTGATTCCTCATCTGCAAAATCAGAGCGTAAAGATCATTAGTAGTAGGATTAGTTGAAACAGAAGAAGTTGGTGGTTTTGTGAAAATGGGGGTTTGTCTCTTCGCAGCATTCTCAGCATTCTTCTGGGATCCAGAAGGTGGTGGAGGCAAAGGAGGAACGCCTTGTGAAGAACTGATTGCCGGCATAGAACTTGATGTATTCTTTGTTGAGGAAGCCATCTGCTTGGTTGTAATGAACCGAAATGACCACAAAAGTATGAATTTTCTTAGGAATGAAGCACCAATTACCCCACGGTGGGCGCCAAACTGTTTTGGTCAAAAATCAAGCAATGATAATGCAACCAAACTTTCTGTTGTGAGGTATGATGCTTGAATGAATGAACAACACTAAGGATCACTCTGAAATGTAATGAACAAGTGACACAAAAATTTATACGAGGAAAAAGCCCTTGATCAATGAGTGATCTCCGGCATAAAAAACCTCAGGTGATGGAAACTACCGATCACCAACTCAGATTAAACAAGAAATGTATTACAACTTTGGATGATAGCGAGCTAATTACAAGGATCACTATAGTGTATTGTGTAAAAAAGTGTGTAATCGCCAAGTGAATTATCGAGAGCTGATGAGAGCAGTTGCAACAGTGTGTGTTTTGCCAAAAAATAGCCAAGTGTTTTCTATTTAGCTCGCTACCCCTTTTAAAAATGGAAAATATCTAAGCTAACAAACATTCCGCATTTGGTGCAAGTCCCCCACGACCTCCATAACGTCCATTTTTGCCATGCACGTGCGAAATAAATATGGAATATGCTCCAGGAATATCGCCAAGACCAAGTCCAAGCTCGTGTTCCTGCAAAACATCATCATATTCAAAGTAGACAATCATTAGCATAAGGATCCTTAAGATGATCCATGATCCTGATCCTGCAACACTTCTGAGGATCACTAATTCTAACAGAAGTGAGGATCACTAAACCCAACAGTAATTGAGGATCACTGATCATTGGAAAATCCTCCCCTAACAATTACCATAATTGTTCAAAAGATGCGCAACATACATTAAGTTTATAATTTACAAACCATTCAAAGAAAATAAGTTGTTACTATTTCATACTTCCAAAACGAAAGTTTTAAACATTAAGGCTTTGTCCACTATAACACCGCAAAGTGGCAGTATAATAGATAAACCCTTCAAAAGATGGCACTGAGTCTTGATACTTGTTTCTTGAATTAGAATCCCTAACAAGGTCCACTAATTCCTTGAAATACATGTTTAAGTAGAAAAATCAACAAAGGTTGAGCGAGTTCATGCAATTTAGTTGTGTATGAAGCATCCAAAAAATGTAGAATGTATTTGTATTTGAATCAATTATAGTATGAAAAGCGTCAATGAAATCGTGATCATTAATGTTTTGCAAGGACATTAATATGTTTGACGAAATAGGAAGCAATCCAACCCTAGACGATTTTAATTGTATCGACACCATGTCGTAGGGCAACAAACGCACTCCTAGGCAATTGAATGGCCATGAGTGGGGCTCGCCAAAACCCATTAGATCTAACCCTTTTGTTACTTGGTCCAAACTGGATTAATGGTGCTTTAGTTATGGCCCTAATTTCTCACATGATCTAAGGTGTTTCATTCCTTGACTTATCATACTATTGTACATGTATTTTCCCCGATAGTTGTAAAGCTTGAAAAGTATTTAAGATGAAAAGGGGACATGAACTCACATTATCGCGTCAGTGAGTAGAAGTAAATATGATTTCACGTGCGGTAGTCCTGAACAGTGTTGCGACCTACAATTGTTGTTATATTTGTTAGACACTTCGGTCTTTGTAAATAACTTGAGTGCAAGTCTTGTGTCTTAAATATGTGTAAGACTTGTATGTCTTTATTGTTCGTTGAACTTTGTATTAGATGCATTTATTGTTTAACCATTATATATATATATTTTTCCAAATATATATATAAGTGATCGTGTATCTTGTATGTCATATAGTCGGATCTAGTCCTCTTGATTTCGTGCTTAGTATGAATCAATTGTATACTTGTATTTTTACAATTTATGTCATTGGGCCTAAATAATGTTGGGCTTAAATAGTGTTGCGCTTAAATAGTGTTGGGCTTTTGGGCCCATAAGTTTGGTATTGGGCTTAGCCCATAAGTTATTGATATTGGGCCTAGCCCATGTATTTAGTTTAAGCCCATTTTAAATATAAGTCCATTAAGAGGTATAAGCCCAGTTATATAAAAATAGCCTATTTGAAAAATATAAGTCTTTCATAAAAAAAACATTTTTATAATATTAACTAAATATACTTTTTAGTTAATAAAAACATTATAGTTTTTATAAGTTTCAAAATGTCCGAATTTCGTTAATGGTAACGTAATTTTTGTGTCCGTGTCGAAAGATCGTCTAGACGTCGTATTAAGTCCTCGGATTGGTAATATGTCCATAAGTTCGTCCGTCGTCCGTTTTGACCATAATTTATGTCCGATTGTTCGTATTGTCCGTAATATGTCTTTAATTATAAGGTGTCTTGAGTTTATTATTACCATTTTAATCAATGTCACACCCCCAAAATCCACCTGCGGAGTATCACCGCTTGGAGGCGTGACTGACCAGGATCAAACCACTAATCATATTGAACAAGTAAATATTTAATGTAAAAGTTCAACCAAGACGAGTAATATCCAAAACAAACATAGTTAGGTTGTGAGCGGAAGCAAAATGTTTAAACCCAAATCCAAAGTTTAATTATCCAAATGTTTTAACATGGCACACAGCTGTCCATGTCCCACAACGACTCTTCCTTGTGCAAGCTCCAGCTAAGGACCTATAGACCTGCAAAGCATGTAGTAACGAGTCAACAACTAGTTGAGTGAGTTCACGTTTGGTTGTCCAGTTTATAGTTATTCCGAAAACACAGTTTGCCCTTTACCAGCTATCCAGCCGTGGGGGTTACCCCATAGTTCGAAAAACGTTTTATTAGTTACCCGTTCTTACGTTGGCTATTCCAGCCCGGCTCTATGGCCGTGGGGGCTACCCCATGTTTGATCCACCAGACTCGTTACCATATCGACTACTAACGTTCGTCATGTTTAAGTGCCCTAACGTCTGTGTCTATCATCACTGACGTGCCATAGTCCATTAGTCCACGCCCGTCCTCTGCGGCACGGTGTGAGGTTTGTTAAACCTAATAGCGCTATTTAACTAATGACCCGTTCGCCATTGGCCTCGGCGATTAAGTCGATATAAAAATGGAGGGACTTCGTTGATAGAGTTCTAGTCTAGTATAGTTTAATACGTCTCAACCGGACGAGGAATCTATGTTCCTGATTACGTCTCAACAGGACGAGGAATCTATATTCCTTAACCCATTCCCAACCCCTGGGAACCCCATGCTTTGTAACGGAGTGTGAACTCACCTTGGTTTGCTCGGCAGATTACACAGAAAAGTCAATTCTAGCAGCTAGGGGTCAACCACGTCCTAACATGGTTATCATACAAGTCAGGTTTAGGTTTCACAGAGTGCACATAAGTATCACGTAAGATAGCACATAAGAAACGCATACGGATCATGGCATCGTACATCAACACGTTCAACAGTTAAGACATATTCAACTTGTGACATTAAGTGACTGGGCTCGCACAAGTCTAATGACCTTGTGCGAGTCATTCGTTGATACCCATTACTACCCGGCCCAATAGCATGAAACCCAAACAAATCCGTAAACATAACACGGCCCAAACAAACATGTAAATACTCTTGTGCAGCCCGGATCACCTTGTGCGATCCAACCCAGCCCAAGTCCACGGCCCAACAAGTAGCATAATAGTTATAACATATTTCGGCCCAACTAGTCACACAAGTTCTTGTGCGATCTGATTAAGGTTGTGCGACTAGGTTTGGGCTTGGAGGCCCAGCAGTTAAACAAACAATTCAACATGTGCGATCCAGCAAGCCTTGTGCGACTGGAGGTGTCTTGTACGATTAACAAGGCTTGTGCGAATGGACCCCCTTATACGACTAGGGGTCTTGTGCGATTGGCTTATTTGAGTAATCAGTTAAGATCTCCTAATTTTATGTATATCAGTTACATTCCTAATTTATGGCAACGGTTATTCAATTTCCATGTTTATAGATTATCAATTAACAACTTCCAACTAAGACATATATCGATCAACCAAGACTTTTTATCACAAACTTCTTATGAACCCTATCTTGTGTTCATCAACATATCAAGATCATCATCATCACTAAATAACTCAACAATGGCCGACAATCTACAACACCTCTTGATACTATTGGACCGATTTTTATATAGTAATTATGTAATTGGATAAATGTTTACTATCATCATGTGATAATCTTATTCTGACAATCACATTTACTTTGCACATGCTTTGCTTTTGTCAATACTAAAATTCGCACATGATCATCATCGAATTAAACAACTATAGCCGACCATCATTTAAGCATCTCAAAGATTATTGGACCAAACCATGATATGTGATATATACTAATCTCTTAACTTGGGGAATTGAACTAAAACAGAAATCACATGGGCATGCATACTAGCTGACAAACTCAATTAATCTATACATGTAAACATCATGGCAGCCGATCACCTACATTCATACTCAATCATATATTATACAAACAATCACATCATTGTATCATCCATCATGTCGAGCATATATATAACATATCATCATAAAAATCATGAAACAATACATGATATCCGAGTTACCATACTTATCCGATTAACAAAAATATTGTCATTCGACACAATTATAACAATATCTCATCAACATATCGAGTCTATGCAACACACATCATAAACCATCCAACAATAATTAATATACTAACCGAATAGAGAAGGAACAAGAATCGATCCGAACACTATGAACTTAGATGATGCGTGCGGCTGTCTTCGAGTTCGTGAGAGAGAGAGAGAAGAGCTAGGGTTTTGCAAGTTTGTTTTGGTAAAGTGTGAGATGGTTACCAACACCCCATGTGTTAATCGATTAATGGGAGTGGGCCGAACCCAATCTTGGGCTGTCAAAGATCCGAATACAAGTTGTGGCCCAAATGGCCTTGTGCGATCGAGTGGTGTTGTGCGTTTGACTCAACTATACATACATACATAACCCATAACACAACTTCATTCATATTTAACATCACATTTAATGGCATAGCATTCCATTTAATCATTCAGTTCACAAAATCACAAAACGTTTACGTTACATTCAGGTAGAAAGATAGGTTCGAAATACGAGTTGTCACATTATCCCCAAGTTGAAAGAAATTTCGTCCCGAAATTTAGCACGTACTCACTGAGGGAGCTAGTTAAGTTGCATGGTTTTCCTGGTTTTCCTGGGGTGTCACAATCAAGTTCCTATCTTTGATATATATAACTAATACACCAATTATTACATATCACATAACTTGTTAAAATGAACAAATATATATTTTCTCAATAATATATATTTATCTAATCTTTTCTTTTTATAAAAACCTTTCTTTAAATCTTTGTAAATCTTGTAAAGATTTAACCAAAATGATAGTTTTTATAACATAAAGTTTTTAAGATAAATTTGCCATATAACCTTTGTTTTAATCACTTTGCCATGTTTAATAACCATATCTTTTTCTTTTCAAATCAACATCAACAATTTACTCATAACTTTTATAAACAATATACATAAGATTTCTAATAAGATTTATAACATAATCTTATCAAGATGATCTCAAAATCATGTAGGTATTCTAGTATGCTTGAGGACCTTAACATCCCGGTCCGTGATTTCAACAGGTTCCTCGACGAATCGCAACTGCTCGTCGATCGTGAGCTCTTTCAAAGGAACTACGTGGGGCTCATCTGATAAACACTTCTTCAGGTTCGACACGTGAAAAACATTGTGAACTGCACTGAGTTCTGCTGGTAAATTCAGTCTGTAGGCCACCTTGCCTATTTTCTCAATGACTTCGAATGGTCCAACGTATCGTGGGTTAAGTTTGCCCCGTTTCCCAAAACGAACCACACCCTTCCAGGGCGAAACTTTGAGTAGCGCTCGATCCCCAACTTGGAATTCGAGTAGTTTCCTGTCTTTATCGGCGTAGACTTTCTGACGCTCACGAGCTGCCGCCATTCGTTGTCGTATCTGAGCAATTTTCTCTGTTGTGTCAACTACATATTCTGGACCAATAATCTGACTATCCCCCACCTCTGCCCAACAAAGAGGTGACCGGCATTTACGCCCGTACAATGCCTCAAACGGAGCAGCTTTAATGCTGGTGTGGTAGCTATTGTTGTACGAGAATTCCACAAGTGGCAGATGCTTTTCCCAGCCGTTGCCAAAGTCAATTACACATGCCCTAAGCATGTCTTCGAGAGTCTGGATGGTACGTTCCGACTGCCCATCCGTTTGCGGGTGATAAGCTGTGCTCATGTCTAACCTTGAGCCAAAGGACTTGTGCATTGCTTGCCACAATTCTGATGTAAAACGTGCATCTCGATCTGAGATAATAGAGGTGGGCACCCCGTGCCTCGAGACAACTTCCCTTAGGTATACTTCTGCTAGCGTGGAGAATTTATCCGTTTCTTTGATAGCCAGGAAGTGAGCAGACTTTGTGAGTCGATCCACGATCACCCAAATAGTATCGTTACCACGTTGCGATCTGGGCAGGCCAGTAACAAAATCCATGGAAATTTACTCCCATTTCCATTGTGGTATCTCTGGTTGTTGAAGGGGGCCTGAAGGTTTCTGGTACTCCGCCTTGACTCTCGCACAAGTCAAGCACTTGCTAACGTATGTTGCTATGTGTGCCTTCATGCTAGGCCACCAGTATGTGGTTTTGATGTCGTGGTACATTTTATCCGAGCCAGGGTGCACTGAGTAACGAGACTTGTGTGCCTCATCCATCACAAGCTCTCGTAGGTTACCATAAAATGGGACCCAAATGCATCCCGTGGCGTAGTAAGCGCCGTCTTCCTTCTGTTCTAAGCGTTGCCTTGAGCCGCGTAGGGCTTCAGCCCTGACGTTCTCTGGTTTCAATGCTTCTACCTGAGCATTTCGTATTTGAGAAGGAAGGCTAGATTGTATAGTAAGTTGTAGAGCTCGTACGCGCTTAGGCGCAGTGTCCTTTCGACTGAGGGCGTCAGCCACAACATTGGCTTTGCCCGGGTGATACCTGATCGAGCATTCGTAATCATTCAGCAGTTCGACCCATCGTCGCTGTCGCATGTTGAGTTCCTTCTGTTTGAAGATGTGCTCGAGGCTTCGGTGGTCAGTGTAGATAGCACACTTGGTGCCATACAAGTAGTGTCGCCATATCTTTAGCGCAAAAACAACCGCTCCCAGCTCTAGATCGTGTGTAGTGTAGTTCTTTTCATGTACCTTGAGTTGACGTGAGGCGTAGGCTATAACTTTATCCCGCTGCATCAATACGCAACCAAGACCCTGAATGGATGCGTCGCAATAAACCACGAAGTCGTCTGTGCCCTCTGGCAATGAAAGGATAGGTGCACTGCAAAGTCTATCCTTTAAGTGTTGAAACGCTAACTCCTGTGCGTTTCCCCAACGATAAACAACGCCCTTCTGTGTTAGTGTAGTAAGAGGCTGAGCAACCTTAGAAAAATCCTTGATAAATCTCCTGTAGTAACCTGCCAATCCCAAGAATTGGCGAATTTCCGTTGGCGTGCGAGGTGCAGGCCAGCTTTTGATCGATTCTACCTTGGATGGATCAACGTGGATCCCATCCTTGTTCACCACGTGGCCTAAGAAATGGACTTCACGAAGCCAGAAGTCACATTTGGAAAACTTGGCGTACAACTGTTCCCTTCGAAGTAGTTCCAAAATAAGCCGTAAGTGTTGCTCATGTTCCTCCCGACTCTTCGAATAGATCAGGATGCCATCAATGAAGACAATAACGAATTTGTCTAAGTAGGGCTTGCACACTCTATTCATCAAGTCCATGAAGACCGCTGGTGCGTTTGTCATCCCAAAAGGCATGACCAAAAACTCATAGTGGCCATAGCGAGTTCTGAAGGCTGTTTTGGAGACGTCCTCTTCTCGGACTCTCAGCTGGTGATACCCCGATCTCAAATCAATCTTCGAATAGTAGCTCGACCCTTGTAGCTGGTCGAACAAATCATCAATGCGTGGAAGAGGGTAGCGGTTCTTCACAGTCACCTTGTTCAGTTCGCGGTAGTCGATACACATTCTGAACGTACCGTCTTTCTTCTTCACAAATAGCACTGGAGCTCCCCAGGGCGAAGAACTAGGACGAATAAAACCCTTATCTAAGAGTTCTTGTAATTGCGTAGATAGCTCTTTCAACTCTGATGGAGCTAAACGATACGGTGCACGAGCTATAGGCGCCGCTCCAGGAGCTAACTCGATTTGAAACTCGACCTGACGATGAGGCGGGAGACCAGGTAGTTCCTCAGGAAATACCTCAGGATAGTCGCGTACAATCGGAAAGTCTTCTATCTTTTTCTCTTTCTTCGAGGTGTCAGTAACAAGAGCCAGAAAGGCAGTGTGGCCCTTACGCAAACACTTTTGAGCCTTAAGGGAGGAAATGATGCTCGTAACAGCACCACTCTTGTTGCCACGAATCATAAGAGGTTCCTCACCTGGGCACGGAATACGGACAATCTTTTCGTTGCAAAGGATCTCAGCTTTATGTTGGGATAACCAGTCCATCCCAATGACAACGTCGAAACTACCCAGAGTAATAGGAAGGAGGTCGATTGAGAATGTGTGATCAGCAAGAATGAGATTACAACCTTTGACTACGTGTGTGACCTCTATACTTTTACCATTAGCTAACTCTACAGCGTGTTTGGGATTCAAAGGTGTTGGGGTATGCTTAAGCAGTTGACTAACTTTTTGGGACACATAACTAGTATCAGCACCCGAATCAAATAAGACAGTAACGTAAAAGTCGTCGAGAAGGAACTTACCCGTCACAACATTGGGATCATTCCTTGCTTCTCCATTGCCAATAACAAACGCACGGCCCCTTGCTCCATTACCATTGTTACCCCCGTTGTTCCCATTCCCCTGATTGTTGTTGTTATTGTTGTTGTTCTGGTTCAGCTGGGGACAGTCTTTCTTGAAGTGGCCCTCAGCTCCACACTGAAAGCACCCTCTGTTGTTACCCTGTTGTTGCTGCTGCTGACGTTGATTGGGTGGGGCTCGCTGTTGTTGCCGATTTTGGTTCGCGGGAAACTGACTCCTACATTCTCTTGCAATATGACCAGGCTTGTTGCATCGATGACAGTTACTTCTGGTGCATGGCCCACTGTGATGTAAGTTACAACGATTACATTTGGGGTGATTTCCTTTGTACCCACCCTGACTTTGGCTACCTGACGATTGTTGACTAGGACTCTTATACTCTTCAGTTCTTCTCTGCTGCGACTGGGATTGAACAGAAGTCGAACCTCTGCTTGAAGCTCCATCCCATTTACGTTTGTTATCACTGGGAGGTTCAGAAGTAGCTGTAGCACTAATGCGTTTTGGTAACCTGTTTTGCTCCACCGCCTGATCAGTGAGACGATGAGCCAACTGAACGACCTGCTGGTAGGTGGCAAGATTTGCTGAAGTCACATGACTTTGGATCTCTGGTTTCAGACCCTTAAGATATAGTTCGATACGCTTAATTGGAGGGTCCACCATAGTAGGACACAGTAGTGCAAGCTCATTCGATCTCTTTGTATACGCCTCAATTTCCGACCCCGTCATCTTGAGGTTGAAAAACTCGACTTCCAGCTTATGAATGTCGTCGCGAGTGCAGTATTCCTCCCTGATCATCTCTTTAAAATTGTTCCATGGGGTGGCGTTAGCAGCAACCAATCCCAGCATTTGCACTTGGGCGTTCCACCATGTGAGGGCTAAACCCTCGAGAGTGCCGGTAGCATATTTCACCCTGCGTGCCTCAGGGCATTCGCACATTTCAAATACAGACTCTAGTTTCTCAAACCAGTGGAGGAGACCTACTGCTCCTTCAGTGCCACTAAAAGTAGTGGGTCGGCAGTCCATGAAAGTTTTGAAGGTGCACACAGGTGGCTGAGCATGCTGACCTGTTGCGAGTGTAAGAAAAGACAGAGTTTAGCACAAGGATAGGTTCACGAGAGTAGGATCTAAAGATCCTAGAGTTATAAACTGCAGGGTATACCTCCTGCTTGTGCGGCTGCAAGTGCCGCAGCAATCTGTTCGTTGATCAGAGCCGTCAACTGGGCTTGAGTCATGTTAATACGTCCAGACATGATCTTCATATCAAAAGAAGCATGTGTGAGAGGGGTTCGCGAAAGTGCGATGACAGAGGAGAGTAAGCACACACGTGTTCAAGCAAGAGTAGCTACACTAGCTAAGCATATCATGAGCAAAGTTCTACGTAATCTAGCATGTAGGTAATATAACATAAACCATATCACCTAGATTGTCGAGTCTTGCACGTGGAGTGAAGCGTCGTTGTGGATCGTAGAGCACTGTACAGGTTATAGTCTGGTTTTAACAAAAAACGTTTTCCTTTATTAAAACCAAGTTCTCTATAACCAATGGCTTTGATACCAATCTGTCACACCCCCAAAATCCACCTGCGGAGTATCACCGCTTGGAGGCGTGACTGACCAGGATCAAACCACTAATCATATTGAACAAGTAAATATTTAATGTAAAAGTTCAACCAAGACGAGTAATATCCAAAACAAACATAGTTAGGTTGTGAGCGGAAGCAAAATGTTTAAACCCAAATCCAAAGTTTAATTATCCAAATGTTTTAACATGGCACACAGCTGTCCATGTCCCACAACGACTCTTCCTTGTGCAAGCTCCAGCTAAGGACCTATAGACCTGCAAAGCATGTAGTAACGAGTCAACAACTAGTTGAGTGAGTTCACGTTTGGTTGTCCAGTTTATAGTTATTCCGAAAACACAGTTTGCCCTTTACCAGCTATCCAGCCGTGGGAGTTACCCCATAGTTCGAAAAACGTTTTATTAGTTACCCGTTCTTACGTTGGCTATTCCAGCCCGGCTCTATGGCCGTGGGGGCTACCCCATGTTTGATCCACCAGACTCGTTACCATATCGACTACTAACGTTCGTCATGTTTAAGTGCCCTAACGTCTGTGTCTATCATCACTGACGTGCCATAGTCCATTAGTCCACGCCCGTCCTCTGCGGCACGGTGTGAGGTTTGTTAAACCTAATAGCGCTATTTAACTAATGACCCGTTCGCCATTGGCCTCGGCGATTAAGTCGATATAAAAATGGAGGGACTTCGTTGATAGAGTTCTAGTCTAGTATAGTTTAATACGTCTCAACCGGACGAGGAATCTATGTTCCTGATTACGTCTCAACAGGACGAGGAATCTATATTCCTTAACCCATTCCCAACCCCTGGGAACCCCATGCTTTGTAACGGAGTGTGAACTCACCTTGGTTTGCTCGGCAGATTACACAGAAAAGTCAATTCTAGCAGCTAGGGGTCAACCACGTCCTAACATGGTTATCATACAAGTCAGGTTTAGGTTTCACAGAGTGCACATAAGTATCACGTAAGATAGCACATAAGAAACGCATACGGATCATGGCATCGTACATCAACACGTTCAACAGTTAAGACATATTCAACTTGTGACATTAAGTGATTGGGCTCGCACAAGTCTAATGACCTTGTGCGAGTCATTCGTTGATACCCATTACTACCCGGCCCAATAGCATGAAACCCAAACAAATCCGTAAACATAACACGGCCCAAACAAACATGTAAATACTCTTGTGCAGCCCGGATCACCTTGTGCGATCCAACCCAGCCCAAGTCCACGGCCCAACAAGTAGCATAATAGTTATAACATATATCGGCCCAACTAGTCACACAAGTTCTTGTGCGATCTGATTAAGGTTGTGCGACTAGGTTTGGGCTTGGAGGCCCAGCAGTTAAACAAACAATTCAACATGTGCGATCCAGCAAGCCTTGTGCGACTGGAGGTGTCTTGTACGATTAACAAGGCTTGTGCGAATGGACCCCCTTATACGACTAGGGGTCTTGTGCGATTGGCTTATTTGAGTAATCAGTTAAGATCTCCTAATTTTATGCATATAAGTTACATTCCTAATTTATGGCAACGGTTATTCAATTTCCATGTTTATAGATTATCAATTAACAACTTCCAACTAAGACATATATCGATCAACCAAGACTTTTTATCACAAACTTCTTATGAACCCTATCTTGTGTTCATCAACATATCAAGATCATCATCATCACTAAATAACTCAACAATGGCCGACAATCTACAACACCTCTTGATACTATTGGACCGATTTTTATATAGTAATTATGTAATTGGATAAATGTTTACTATCATCATGTGATAATCTTATTCTGACAATCACATTTACTTTGCACATGCTTTGCTTTTGTCAATACTAAAATTCGCACATGATCATCATCGAATTAAACAACTATAGCCGACCATCATTTAAGCATCTCAAAGATTATTGGACCAAACCATGATATGTGATATATACTAATCTCTTAACTTGGGGAATTGAACTAAAACAGAAATCACATGGGCATGCATACTAGCTGACAAACTCAATTAATCTATACATGTAAACATCATGGCAGCCGATCACCTACATTCATACTCAATCATATATTATACAAACAATCACATCATTGTATCATCCATCATGTCGAGCATATATATAACATATCATCATAAAAATCATGAAACAATACATGATATCCGAGTTACCATACTTATCCGATTAACAAAAATATTGTCATTCGACACAATTATAACAATATCTCATCAACATATCGAGTCTATGCAACACACATCATAAACCATCCAACAATAATTAATATACTAACCGAATAGAGAAGGAACAAGAATCGATCCGAACACTATGAACTTAGATGATGCGTGCGGCTGTCTTCGAGTTCGTGAGAGAGAGAGAGAAGAGCTAGGGTTTTGCAAGTTTGTTTTGGTAAAGTGTGAGATGGTTACCAACACCCCATGTGTTAATCGATTAATGGGAGTGGGCCGAACCCAATCTTGGGCTGTCAAAGATCCGAATACAAGTTGTGGCCCAAATGGCCTTGTGCGATCGAGTGGTGTTGTGCGTTTGACTCAACTATACATACATACATAACCCATAACACAACTTCATTCATATTTAACATCACATTTAATGGCATAGCATTCCATTTAATCATTCAGTTCACAAAATCACAAAACGTTTACGTTACATTCAGGTAGAAAGATAGGTTCGAAATACGAGTTGTCACATTATCCCCAAGTTGAAAGAAATTTCGTCCCGAAATTTAGCACGTACTCACTGAGGGAGCTAGTTAAGTTGCATGGTTTTCCTGGTTTTCCTGGGGTGTCACAATCAAGTTCCTATCTTTGATATATATAACTAATACACCAATTATTACATATCACATAACTTGTTAAAATGAACAAATATATATTTTCTCAATAATATATATTTATCTAATCTTTTCTTTTTATAAAAACCTTTCTTTAAATCTTTGTAAATCTTGTAAAGATTTAACCAAAATGATAGTTTTTATAACATAAAGTTTTTAAGATAAATTTGCCATATAACCTTTGTTTTAATCACTTTGCCATGTTTAATAACCATATCTTTTTCTTTTCAAATCAACATCAACAATTTACTCATAACTTTTATAAACAATATACATAAGATTTCTAATAAGATTTATAACATAATCTTATCAAGATGATCTCAAAATCATGTAGGGTTTTGAACATGATCATAACATATGTTAACTAGTTCAAAAACCAAGTTTACTTCTAGTTTTAACAACTTTATAAAAATCTCATGTTGTATGTTACTTTTTATAATCTTGTAAAAAGTCTTGTTTTTAATTAAAAACCTTAGATACTTTAATTACACCATAGATTTTGATCATCCATTATCTTTTAAATAAAAAAAAAAAAACTTTAACATATTCATGTATACTTGTTAGATCATGTTTTTAGAACATCATCTAACAAGTTATACGTATCTTAATCATCTCAAAAAGATCAAATATGCAAATAACAAATCTTAATCACAACATAAACAAACATATACATATCATGATTTGTATTTTTGCTTCTTTGTATCTTCATATTATTATGTATGATTATTTTGTTTATTACTAGTTATAATAATAATCATAACATAAATAAGTAAGAAAAATAAATATAGAAGCTTACTTCTAGCTCTAGGCTAGGGATGATCTAGATGATGTTAAGAAACAAAGAAGATGAAGATCTTGTTGGTAGAAGACTCTTGGATGGATGAAAATGCTTGATTTAGCTTGCAAGTGCTTTAGATCTTCTTAGGTTCCATGAAAATCCATGTTGATTATAAGAGAAATGAAGATGATGAAGTGGGTTTCTATGGTGTTCTTGGTGGGATGATGAAGATGAAGAGAGAGTTTGTTAAGTGTGTGAAAGTAAAGGTGAAAAAGAGTTGTAATTGTGTTAGTGATTAATGAGAAGATGTTATAAGCCTTCCACCACATCATCCACTTAACCATTTAGATAAGTATTCAAGTAATAAAATAATAATAAAAACAATGGGTGGGGGGGGGGGGGCACTTGTGGTTGACGGTCACACATGGGGGGGGGTCATTTTGTGGTAAAAAATGTGATGGTAAAAATATTATGGTAAAAACAAGTTAACATGTTTAGATGTTTAGGTTTATATGTATTACCAAGTTTCAAGATGTTTCAAGACTTAGAATGATCAAGAATAGGATGAAAATGACCAAAAATAATGTTCACTAGTTCACTACATATGTCAATTTGTAGTTCGGATAGTCTTTTGTCGCTTGTTCCGCAAGAAGATAGTCAAAAGGTTTGCTCATGAAAGTTGTAGAGAAACATTTGGTTATATTTTTATATGATGTTCCCTATGTATTTTCATATGGAATTTGAGTTTAAACAACCCATTTTGCACTTTGTAATAAAAACACTAATGCTGAATTTTGCGGAAAAATATTGAAATGGTCACTTTTGGTGCTTTTTGGCAGTTTTCGGGCAGTTTTTGTGCTATCGGACATTGGTAATATATTAGACCAAACCCTTGCATTTCCAATTAGGGTTTATTGTATAATTGATGTTGGACTTTCGTATGAATCCTAAAAATATCGTTACGCTAGTTTCTGCGGATCCTTAGTTTTTGTCAGCACGCTAGTTTACTAGGCACTACTCTTGTTGTTTCGATGCACTGTTTACACTTCTTCAAATGTAACCACTAAAAATGAATCATGTGCATCATAAATGAATATTCCATAAGTATTCTAAGATGTATATCATGAAATCATGCATTTCGGATATTCTAATCACGTATTTATATAATGTAATTCATTGCTTTAAATGTAAGTAATTTACCAGAAAGTGGCAGTTGTCACATTCTCCCCCTGTTATTGAGAATTTCGTCCCGAAATTCGAGCTTTTTTATTCTTTGTAGGAGTCTTCGGAAACAGGTGAGGATATTTTGCTTTCATTTGATCTTCACGTTCCCAAGTATACTCAGGTCCGTGACGAGAGTTCCAACGAACTTTTACTAACTTGATACGACTTCTCCGTGTCTTCTGAACCTTCCAGTCCGTGACCTCAACAGGTTCTTCGGTGAATTGGAGTTTTGTCGTCAATGTGAATTTCATCCGCAGGGATGATAACGGTATCTTGTGTTGGACTCTTTCTAAGATTCGACACATGAAACGTGTGGTGCACACTGCTAAGTTCATCTGGTAACTTCAGCTTGTAGGCAACAGTGCCAATCTTTTCTAAGATTTCAAATGGTCCAATGTAACGTGGGTTTAGCTTTCCACGCCTACCGAACCTCGCTACGCCTTTCCAGGGCGAGACTTTCAACAAGACTTTGTCTCCGACCTCGAAAGATAATTGTTTTCGCTTTTTGTTTGCATAGCTCTTTTGTCGATCGCGAGCTGCCTTGATACGGTCTCGGATCTGGAAAATTTTATCCGTAGTCTCTTGGACTAGCTCCGGACCAATTAACTGACTATCGCCTGTTTCCGCCCAACATAGCGGAGAGCGACACTTTCGACCATAAAGAGCTTCAAACGGTGCAGCTTGTATACTAGTATGGTAGCTGTTATTGTAGGAAAACTCAACTAAAGGTAGATGAGTATCCCAATTGCCGCCTAAATCTATAACACACGCACGTAGCATATCTTCGAGTGTTTGGATTGTCCGTTCGCTCTGGCCGAAAGTGTGAGGATGAAAGGCCGTACTCAGATTTAATTGTGATCCAAAGGCCTGTTGAAATGATTTCTAAATTCTAGAAACAAAACGACTATCTCGGTCCGAAATGATTGAAATAGGTACCCCATGACGAGCCACTATTTCTCTGACATAGAGTTCCGCTAGTTTCTCAGTACTATCCTTCTCCCGAATTGGCAAGAAGTGTGCGGACTTTGTCAATCTATCGACGATTACCCATATCATGTCATGGCCTTTTGAGGTCCTGGGTAACTTCGTAATGAAGTCCATCGATATTTGTTCCCATTTCCAAACGGGAATCTCATGTTGTTGTAACAAGCCCGAGGGTTTCTGATATTCAGCCTTGATCTTCGCGCAAGTTAAGCATTTTCCGACATAAGTCGCGATATCACCTTTGAGTTTAGGCCACCAATAGTACTCTTTCAAATCCTGGTACATTTTATCCGATCCAGGATGAATCGAGTATTTAGACCTATGTGCTTCCTCAAAAATAACATCTCGAAGGCCTCCAAAGAGTGGAACCCAAATTCGACCCTAAGGTATAAAGTTCCATCTTCTTTTGGCACTAATTGTTTTTCCATGCCTCGAAGTGTTTCAGCTTGAATATGCTCTTCCTTGAGCGCTTCTTGTTGTGCATTATGAATCCGAGTGATAAGATCTGTGTTAGTTGTCATTTCAAATGCTCGGACTTTTAGTGTTTTAACTCGCTCCTTGCGGCTCAAGCCGTCAGCTACAACATTCGCCTTGCCCGGATGGTATTTGATTTAACAATCATAATCGTTTAACAATTCAACCCAACGTCGTTGACGCATATTTAATTCTTTTTGGTTGAATATGTGTTGTAGACTTTTATGATATGTGAAAATAGTACATTGAGTACCATATAGATAATGTCGCCATATTTTCAGAGCAAATACCACTGCGCCTAATTCAAGGTCGTGAGTGGTATAGTTCTTTTCGTGAACTTTTAGTTGGCGAGACGCGTACGCGATAACTTTTTCACGTTGCATGAGTACACAACCCAAACCTTGATGCGAAGCATCATAGTATACAACAAAATCATCGTTACCATCGGGTAATGATAAGATTGGTGCAATGCACAACTTGTCTTTAAGAAGTTGAAATGCTGCTTCTTGTTTCTCTCCCCAATCGAATTTCTTGTCTTTCTGTGTAAGAGAAGTTAGCGGTTGAGCAATCTTTGAAAAATTCTCAATAAATCTCCAATAATATCCCGCTAAGCCCAAAAATTGTCGCACTTCAGTAGGAGTCTTGGGCGCTTCCCAATTCTTAATCGCTTCTATCTTCGACGGGTCTACTTGAATGCCTTTCTCGTTCACTACATGCCCGAGAAATTGTACTTTGCGAATCCAAAATTCGCATTTGGAAAATTTCGTGTATAGTTTCTCCGTCTTTAGCAACTCCAAAATTGTTCTCAAATGTTGTTCATGTTCATCAGTCGATCGAGAGTATATCAAAATATCGTCAATAAACACTATTGTGACACTTGTGCCTCTGCAACCATCAAACAGATACCAAATTTATGAAATATTGTGTTTCATACTTGGGATTTGTAAAAATATGTGTATCGTTTGCACATATAAATTCATGTTGTTATACGCGCACTGATGCGTAAATATAACCAGTTTAATGCAAAGAACACTCCGGAAAAGTGAAATAGGATTAACATACCTTAAATAACCTTTACATAACTTAGAAATAAGTTTTGGAAGGTTTGGTGTGGCGAAATCAAGTTTATTCGCTTACAGGGACTAATTTCGACAAACTACGAAAGTATGCCGATTTGTATTGTAACGAACATTCCGGAACTTGATAATAAGTTAAATATACCCTAAATATCCTTTACATAGCTTAGAAATAGGCTTTGAGGGTTCGGAGTGCTAAAATAAACTTTTTGGTCATTCAGGGACTAAAAGCGTCAAAAAGTGCATAAGTTTGCATTTTCGCGCATATCTTACGTTCTGAATACATCCGGACATCCAAAAATTTATGTAATCATTAAAATATTTTATTTTAGTGATTGGCATGATAAAATTCCATTCGTCGCGTAATTTGGATCGTTTTTCGCATTCGTTCGTGTTTCGTCGTAATTAACCGAACAACGCAACCGTACGACCAAACGAACCGACATCCGAGATATTTTTGAGAATGTTTCATGTTCCCTGTACTTTAACTTCATTTTAGAGCCTTGAAATGGGATTAACGGGGCTTAAAAGTGTCAAAAAATGCATAAAAAACATGTTTTGCACATTCAGGGACCAAAATTGACAATCTGCCATAGTTATCTTAGGAAGGGACCAAAATGAAAAATCTAAATTCCAGCTTGTTCCATCTGTTCCCCTCATTTTCATATGGTTTTAATGAAACTAGGGTCTCCCATGGTTTCACAAAACCATGGGCACATGTGTACGGATGAGATCGAAGCTCGTTTTACGATGAACGATCTTAACGGTTATGTGAAATCTATAAATACCCCCACCCCTCATTGTTCAAAACCCACATTTTATCTTTTTTTACATTCTCTAAGTTGAAGTCTTGCACTTCATACCTGAGAATAAATCGGATCAAGCCTTCTTGGACCCGTTGTAAGTCCTCTTTCGTCTTTTATACGTTTTAGCATGGAAGTCAAACTGTGTTTGACTTTCTGCTTTGACCAGTTTATGGTCAACATGAAATTCGTTTGAACTTCATAACGTGAGCATAATCACGATGGTTTTAGTCTCTTGTGACTATACCTACTGATTACCACGTTATCTAGGCATAGTGGCGAGTCGTAGTTTCGGCCAAAATGCGTATTCTTGCGTATTTTGTAACCAAACTACTTTTAGGTATCTTTAGGATCCGACCAAACACATTAGGTGACCATAGTTGCATAGGGAATAACCTTCCGAGGTTATACCTTATGGTCACGTCGTTTAAGTAGTTGTATGATAGGTAGTTTATATGCCTTAGGTAAATGACCAAAATGCCCTTTTTACGCCAAAATTCATTTTAAGCATATGTAACCTAAATTTTTACGTATAAACTGATTAGGTAACATCATTAAACATATTAAGGCATATAATACTTGTCATAGGACTAGTTAGGCGTTCCGAACGCGTTTTACACGAACGGCGCGTTAAAGTGGCGTAATCTACCTTAACGAGTCGTAATGGGTCGTAAGCACTTAGGTTAGGTTTCGTTTTAGAATGTAGGCATTGTTAAACCATATTACATGAGTCCCTACACTCATTTGGTTTACGAAACCTCATTCTATCCGATCTCCCAATTTAGGTCCGGTTATTAACGTAGTTACCTATATTAGGTGCCGTTTGATTCCGTGATCCCTCTAGCTTTACTTGGTTGTTATTCAAGACTTCTAAGCACCCTCAAGTGAGTACATAGTCCCCTCTTTTACTGTTTTTCAAACGTTTTGGGGTGAAAGACATGTGCCTACTTGTTACTTTCGTGTTTTCCATGTTTTCATATCATATACTTGCTATGTTCATTAGTACACTATTAGTACACGATTTCATTATGTTTTGCTATGTATGTTCACTTAACATGCTAGCGCAATTGTTTTACGTTTTGAACCATTTGTAACCATTTGATGTATGTGAACCATTTGTAATCATTTGATGTATGTGAACCATTTGTAACCATTTGATGTATGTGAACCATTTGTAACCATTTGATGTATATGAACCATTTGTAATCATTGGATGTATGTGAACCATTTGTAATCGTTTGATGTATGTGAATCATTTGTAACTGTTTGACCCATTGGGTTAGGGAAGTGATTAGGTAACGGGGCGGGTGTAATGTGTTAAAAGCATGGTGGATACGCCGCTGGTACTTCCTATATATAAGTGCTTTTAACACATTATATATCGTTGCGTTATCTAGTTCACTTGGGTAAACGATTTTGAAGCGATGTCACACAATGATGTTTCCTGAATAATATAAACCATACGAGTTTTATTAACGAGTTTCTACGAGATGTTTTAGAATTTGATTTAATAAAACAAATGTTTTGGAGTTAAGAATCATGGCTACGAGATTTTATAAATTATAACCAACTTGATTTGAGTTGGTTAATTATGTCGCAATACTATACTTTTCAAAACAAGGTTTTTATATAAGTATTGCAACATGTAAAACGAGCCATGAATCTGACACTCATATAAAACCTATGTACTCGCCGGTATTTTTATGCTGACGTATTTTCACGTGTGTTTCAGGTACCATAGTTGATGATGTTTGATGATGATATTGGTGTATGCTCACATAGGAATGGACGAGGCCTTATTGACTTAATTACAATGAAAGTCTATTTGTTCATGTTTTGTTTCTAATTCCAATGTAATGTAATACATTCAATTCAATAAAACGAAACTGTTTAATCCATGGTTGTGAAACAATGATTCTGTTACAACACTCCCTGACGTTTCCGCCACGTTTTGTTGTTTTACGTGGTCGGGGTGTGACAGAAAAGTTGGTATCAGAGCCAATCGTTATAGGGAATTAGGTTATTAGCAATGCTTTGACCTAGACTATAACCTTCCTAGGACCCTAACACAAGTTATCTTGTGTTTAGTTTTAAAACAAATGACCATCACCTATCCTTAGGTGACAACCACAACAAGAATACAAAATTCGAATCCGCTTTGAAAATCAATCATCTGTTCTAGGATGATTTATTGTAAGGTTTTGAACCTTCAAGGTTTTCGAAATCTCGTCAAAGTTTGGGTCTAAATAATGTGAACACGTGCAAACTGGAAGGGTGGATGCCTGTACTCTGAGCTTTCTGTCTAAGGCTAGAGTGTTCATACAAATCCACATAATCGGACCAGTCACTCTTACCTGGGAACTCTTGGGGTGAGTGTCCACTTATAGGCGAGCATGTCTTCGTGATACATTATATTGACCCATTTACTTTGATTAGTCACCGTCTCATTTGTTTGCCTTAGGTAACAAACAAATGATTGCAATTTCTATGCGTTATCATTCTGTTGTGATTATCCGATTTCATTTCACTTGTTTCCTCCCATATCTTTCATTATCTTCATAATGCCTCTTCATCGCCACAACAATGTCCGAACTAGGTGCTACAATCGTCCAACAAATAGGCGTCGTACTCCAGAAGACCGTTGATTTAGCTATCACCATGACTCGCCTCAGGAATGAAGCCATACAAGGGAACCGCTTCTTGGTGCAATCACTGTAACCGTCATCATCCGAATCAAATACCCTGTTTCAAATGTACCCATGGTGGACGATGGGGACATTTGGTTAACATGTGCCGCTTTGCAATCCAAAGCAAAGCTGTTACAAATCCTGCTACTGCTCAACCTTCAAATTCTGCTTCATATGTCGCCTTGGCATATCTAGCGCCTCAACCTCATGAACTTTCTACCTTGTGTATCGACTTAAGCACGCCTAGTGCAAGGTGTCGAAACACCTCTCGTTACACAAATTCCAAAATCCATATAGGATCTTTCTATCCTTATAATTAGATCCTTGTGGATAGGTATCGTTCATCGGAACCCTTAATTGAATTCTTTGTATGATTCAATACGTACATTACGATTCAATAAGGACAAAGCCGAATTCCTATTAAGATTTTCCTATCTTCATAGATAGATTCTTGAAAATGATTAAAGTGCCAAATGAAATCCACGGATTGGATTCCTGGTGTGATTTAAATATCCGTGTCCAAAGATAACAAATTAAAGATCAAGTTAAACAATTATGTAATTATGTGCTTATGTGTTCCCTTTTATGTTTTTGTGTGATCCAAGTTTTTGTTATCCAAATCCTCGTAGAATCTTCCATATCTTCGTATAAGGGATTCATAGTAGGATATCCAAAGGTACTACCTTAAATCCTTAATGGGCTTCTACGTAATAGTAAAGACCCTTGGATTATAATGTACTATTCCATAATTAGACCCCTTGAGTGGTATAGTTAAACAGATTGATCCAAAAATCTGGTTAGGAATATCATGTGATGATATAGCTGAAAAGACTCCTTGGTGGTCTAATTAAAGAGATCATTTGTCGATCTAATTAAAAGGACCCTATGATAGTCTAGTCACACTCATCACAGGTTTGATTTTCTTCCCATTCACATTACAAAACAAACTGTGCGGACTGTGCAAGGAATTACGTAATTATGGATGCATACATAATTATGGAATTTAGTGCACAAAAACCATAGCAAGTTTTGTCATGTGTCTAGAGTTGACTCAGTTCATTTCCGTTTCTGAAGAATACCCATTGAGGAAAATGACTCATTCCATTCATTTTTGTTTCTGAAGAATACCCATCGAGGGAAATGAATATCCCTGATTTTTCTTTTTCCTTCATTTCCATTTCTGAAGAATACCCATTGAGGAAAATGACTCATTCCGTTCATTTTCGTTTATGAAGAATATCCATCGAGGGAAATGAATATTCTTAATTTTTCCTTCATTTCAGTTTCTGAAGAATACCCATTGAGGAAAATGACTCATTCCGTTCATTTTCGTTTCTGAAGAATATCCATCGAGGGAAATGAATATTCTTGATTTTTCCTTCATTTCCATTTCTGAAGAATACCCATTGAGGAAAATGACTCATTCCATTCATTTTCGTTTCTGAAGAATATCCATCGAGGGAAATGAATATTCTTGATTTTTCCTTCATTTTCGTTTCTGAAGAATACCCATTGAGGAAAATGACTCATTCCGTTCATTTTCATTTCTGAAGAATATCCATCGAGGGAAATGAATATTCTTGATTATTCGTTCATTTTCGTTTCTGAAGAATACCCATTGAGGAAAATGACTCATTCCGTTCATTTTCGTTTCTGAAGAATATCCATCGAGGGAAATGAATATTCTTGATTTTTTATTCATTTCCGTTTCTGAAGAATACCAATTGAGGAAAATGACTCATTCCGTTCATTTTCGTTTCTGAAGAATATCCATCGAGGGAAATGAATATTCTTGATTTTTCCTTCATTTCTGTTTCTATAGAATACCCATTGAGAAAAATGACTCATTCCGTTCATTTTCTTTTCTGAAGAATATCCATCGAGGGAAATGAATATTCTTGATTATTCGTTCATTTTCGTTTCTGAAGAATACCCATTGAGGAAAATGACTCATTCCGTTCATTTTCGTTTCTGAAGAATATCCATCGAGGGAAATGAATATCCTTGATTTTTCCTTGATTTTCATTTTTAAAGATTGTCCGTTGAAAGAAATGACAGGATTATGCCTTGCATAATCTTTGATGGGTTATTCTACGCAAATAGATAAACACCCTAGATTCCATGCAATAATCTTTGATGGGTTATTCTACGCAAATAGATAAACACCCTAGATTCCATGCAATAATCTTTGATGGGTTATTCTACGCAAATAGATAGACACCCTAGATTCCATGCAATAATATTTGATGGGTTATTCTACACAAATAGATAAACACCCTAGATTCCATGCAAGGAAATTATTTAATACAGCGTCACAGACAGACTCCTACGAATAAATTTCGGGACGAAATTTCCTAAAGTAGGGGAGACTGTGACACCTGTGCCTCTGCAACCATCAAACAGATACCAAATTTATGAAATATTGTGTTTCATACTTGGGATTTGTAAAAATATGTGTATCGTTTGCACATATAAATTCATGTTCGATTTCAAGCTTTAAATCGCTTTCTGGAAGGTTATACGCGCACTGATGCGTAAATATAACCAGTTTAATGCAAAGAACACTCCAGAATAGTGAAATAGTCTTAACATAACTTGGAAATAAGTTTTGGAAGGTTTTGTGTGGCGAAATCAAGTTTATTCGCTTACATGGACTAATTTCGACAAACTACGAAAGTATGCCGATTTGTACTGTAACGAACATTCCGGAACTTGATCATAAGTTAAATATACCCTAAATTTCCTTTACATAGCTTAGAAATAGGCTTTGAGGGTTCGGTGTGCTAAAATAAACTTTTTGGTCATTCAGGGACTAAAAGCGTCAAAAAGTGCATAAGTTTGCATTTTCGCGCATATCTTACGTTCTGAATACATCCGGACATCCAAAACTTTATGTAATCATTAAAATATTTTATTTTAGTGATAGGCATGATAAAATTCCATTCGTCGCGTAATTTGGATCGTTTTTCGCATTCGTTCGTGTTTCGTCGTAATTAACCGAACAACGCAACCGTACGACCAAACGAACCGACATCCGAGATATTTTTGAGCATGTTTCATGTTCCCTATACTTTAACTACATTTTAGAGCCTTGAAATGGGATTTAACGGGGCTTAAACGTGTCAAAAATGCATAAAAAAGCATGTTTTGCACATTCAGGGACCAAAATTGACAATCTGCCATAGTTATCTTAGGAAGGGACCAAAATGAAAAATCTAAATTCCAGCTTGTTCCAGCTGTTCCCCTCATTTGCATATGGTTTTAATGAAACTAGGGGCTCCCATGGTTTCACAAAACCATGGGCACATGTGTACGGATGAGATCGAAGCTCGTTTTACGATGAACGATCTTAACGGTTATGTGAAATCTATAAATATCCCCACCCCCTCATTGTTCAAAACCCACATTTGATCTTATTTTACATTCTCTAAGTTGAAGTCTTGCACTTCATACCTGAGAATAAATCGGATCAAACCTTCTTGGACCCGTTGTAAGTCCTCTTTCGTCTTTTATACGTTTTTAGCATGAAAGTCAAACATGTTTGACTTTCTGCTTTGACCAGTTTATGGTCAACATTAAATTCGTTTGAACTTCATAACGTGAGCATAATCACGATGGTTTTAGTCTCTTGTGACTATACCTACTGATTACCACGTTATCTAGGCATAGTGGCGAGTCGTAGTTTCGGCCAAAATGCGTATTCTTGCGTATTTTGTAACCAAACTACTTTTAGGTATCAAAACCGTTTGTTTTGATACCAAACCTGTTTTCAAACCTTGTTAAGCATGTTTTAACATGTTTAGCTCGTCACTTTAGGTTTAGTGCTTATGTAGGGTCGTAAGGTAAGCGGTCTAAACAACCGCTTATACTTTCGAACCCAACCCGTTTGGTCGATCTTTAGGATCCGACCAAACACATTAGGTGACCATAGTTGCATAGGGAATAACCTTCCGAGGTTATACCTTATGGTCACGTCGTTTAAGTAGTTGTATGATAGGTAGTTTATATGCCTTAGGTAAATGACCAAAATGCCCTTTTTACGCCAAAATTCATTTTAAGCATATGTAACCTAAATTTTTACGTATAAACTGATTAGGTAACATCATTAAACATATTAAGGCATATAATACTTGTCATAGGACTAGTTAGGCGTTCCGAACGCGTTTTACGCGAACGGCGCGTTAAAGTGGCGTAATCTACCTTAACGAGTCGTAATGGGTCGTAAGCACTTAGGTTAGGTTTAGTTTTAGAATGTAGGCATTGTTAAACCATATTACATGAGTCCCTACACTCATTTGGTTTACGAAACCTCATTCTATCCGATCTCCCAATTTAGGTCCGGTTATTAACGTAGTTACCTATATTAGGTGCCGTTTGATTCCGTGATCCCTCTAGCTTTACTTGGTTGTTATTCAAGACTTCTAAGCACCCTCAAGTGAGTACATAGTCCCCTCTTTTACTGTTTTTCAAACGTTTTGATGTGAAACACATGTGCCTACTTGTTACTTTCGTGTTTTCCATGTTTTCATATCATATACTTGCTATGTTCATTAGTACACTATTAGTACACGATTTCATTATGTTTTGCTATGTATGTTCACTTAACATGCTATCGCAATTGTTTTACGTTTTGAACCATTTGTAACCATTTGATATATGTGAACCATTTGTAATCATTGGATGTATGTGAACCATTTGTAACCATTTGATGTATGTGAACCATTTGTAACCATTTGTAACCATTTGATGTATGTGAACCATTTGTAATCATTGGATGTATGTGAACCATTTGTAATCGTTTGATGTATGTGAACCATTTGTAACTGTTTGAACCATTGGGTTAGGGTAGTGATTAGGTAACGGGGCGAGTGTAATGTGTTAAAAGCATGGTGGATACGCCGCTGGTACTTCCTATATATAAGTGCTTTTAACACATTATATATCGTTGCGTTATCTAGATCACTTGGGTAAACGATTTTGAAACGATGTCACAAAATGATGTTTTCTGAATAATATAAACCATAAGAGTTTTATTAACGAGTTTCTACGAGATGTTTTACAATTTGATTTAATAAAACAAATGTTTTGGAGTTAAGAATCATGGCTACAAGATTTTATAAATTATAACCAACTTGATTTGAGTTGGTTAATTATGTCGCAATACTATACTTTTCAAAACAAGGTTTTTATATAAGTATTGCAACATGTAAAACGAGCCATGAATCTGACACTCATATAAAACCTATGTACTCGCCGGCATTTTTATGCTGACGTATTTTCACGTGCGTTTCAGGTTCCATAGTTGATGATGTTTGATGATGATATTGGTGTATGCTCACATAGGAATGGACGAGGCCTTAGTGACTTAATAACAATGAAAGTCTATTTGTTCATGTTTTGTTTCTAATTCCAATGTAATGTAATACATTCAATTCAATAAAACGAAACTGTTTAATCCATGGTTGTGAAACAATGATTCTGTTACAACACTCCCCGACGTTTCCGCCACGTTTTGTTGTTTTACGTGGTCAGGGTGTGACAACTATGACGAATTTGTCGAGATACGGCTTGCACACGCGATTCATTAGATCCATGAAGACCGCTGGTGCATTCGTTAAGCCAAATGGCATAACGAGAAACTCGTAATGACCGTAACGAGTCCGAAAAGCCGTTTTCGGTATGCTTTCCTCTTGAATTCGCAATTGATGATACCCCGATCGTAAGTCTATCTTTGAGTATAAGCTCGACCCTTGTAGTTGATCGAATAGATCATCAATCCTCGGTAATGGATACCGATTCTTGATGGTAAGTTTATTCAACTCGCGATAATCGATGCACATCCTGAAAGTTCCGTCCTTCGTCTTTACAAACAAGACTGGAGCTCCCCAAGGCGAGTAGCTCGGTCTAATGAATCCGGCTCCTGGTACCAAATCGATATGAAATTTGACTTGTCGATAAGGTGGTAGTCCTGGTAAGTCTTCAGGAAAGACTTCGGGAAATTCTTTTACTATTGGAATATCTGTCAACTTTGGCCCATCAGTCTTCTTGTCCACAACATGTGCTAGAAAAGCAATACACCCTTTTCGTAAGCACTTCTGGGCTTTCATGCTATTAATGATCCGTAATGGGGTGTCGCGCTTCTCTCCATGTATCACCAGTGTCTCTTCGTTCAGTAGTGGTATGCGAATGATCTTTTCGTGGCAAACGACTTCGGCTCGATTAATGGATAGCCAATCCATGCCAACCACTATATCGAAACTACCCAACTCAACAGGTAAGAGATCGATAGTGAATTTTTGTTCTCCAAGTTGTAAGGAACACCCCGTAACAACTTCCCCTGATTCTACTAGTTTACCATTAGCCAATTCTATAGAATATGGGACATCTAGTTTACTAGATTTTAGTCCCAGAGTATTTTTAAATTCCACAGAGATAAAGCTAAAATCGGCACCGGTATCAAATAATATGGATGCAAAATGATTGTTAAGGAGGAACGTACCAGTGACCACATTAGGGTCTTGGCGCGCATCCTTGGCTCCAATCACAAATGATCGACCACGAGCTTGGTTTTCTTTAGGGCAATCCCTTTTGAAGTGATCTTTGCTTCCGCATCCAAAACATCCTTGCTCACGCCCATTTCCATTCTTATTGTTGTTTCTATTCTCCGTTCCTGATCCCCAGCATGACTCGGTACGGTGGCCAAGCTTGCCACACTTGTCACATTTCCTACAATTACCCACGTGATGATACGCGCATCGCTCACACTTGGGCATAGTACATGAGTACTTCTTCGGGCCGGTATCATTGGTGGCTACAAACGCCTTTGCATCTCTTGCCTGAGTATTCTCTTGTTTTATGTTATAATTGTTGGGGGTGTTGTGATTGCGGTTGTTGTTATTGTTGTTGTGGTTATTGTGGTTGTAGTTGTTGGTATTGTTGTTGGGGTTGGTGTTATTGTTGTAGTTGTTGTTCCTACGAGTTCCCTTCTTGAAATTTGAGTATTTCCTTTTTCCACCATTGGAAGACTCAACATGTGATTCTTTCTTCTCATCTCCTTTCACATTATATTTCTTCATCCGGATCGCGTCTTCATTAAGGCTCACAGCTAAAGTTACCGCCTGCGTGATAGTCGTGGGTTCTGCTGCAGTAACATGACTTCGGATCTCAGGAGAAAGTCCCCAAATATAGCGTTCAATACGCTTGTATTCTGGTGTAACCAAATAAGGAATCACACGAGACAGGTCGTGAAACCTTTGGGTATACCCGGTAATATCAGATCCGACCATAGTAAGGTTCCAAAATTCATTCTCCAACTTCTGGAGTTCAGCACGGGAACAATATTTTTCTCTCATCCTTTCTTTCAACTCTTCCCACGTCAATCCGTATGCTACACTATCACCCAAAGTTTGCACTTGTAAATTCCACCATGTAAGGGCCTCATTGATGAACAAGCCAGTGACGTAGGTGACTTGCTGATCAATAGAGCATCTGCTCATTCTTATGGTGGAATCCGTTTTCTCCGTCCAACGCACATAAGCCACAGCACCGCCTGTGCCATTATAATTGAGTGGCTTGCAGTCTAGAAACTGCTTGAATGTGCATCCTGAAATAGACAAATAAACGGATTAAGAATGAGCAAACAGTGAAACGCACGAATAGATTATAAAAGGAATTGGGTAAGTTGTGACAAAACAACTAAGTGTTACCATTGGTATTGGTTCCGCCAGAGGTACCGCCGTGTCCTAGGCCTCCTGATCCGCCAGTGCCACCGCTGTGTTCGGCACGTGAGGCCTCATAGAGGGCTATAGCTTGGGAAATCCTTTCTTCTATTAGTGCATTCAATTCCGCCTCATTTGTAGGCATTGGTGGAGGTGGGGGTGGATTAGATGTTCGTGTACGTGGAGGTTTTCTTCTCCGCGCCATTATTCTTCCAAAAGAATATATGATTAAGTTTAGGCGTTGGTTTGTTAATAAATATTTTTACTAAGTATATAAAACACATTTATAACATTAATAAAAATATAATCAAGCAATATATCATGCGAATAGACCAAACAATACAAGCAACAAAACATGTATCATATAACATTTAGATGCACATAAAGGATAACACCAAGTTTTCTTATATATATAACTGAAAACCGATTACATGATTGTTTTTGAAAAGGAAATCAAAATAGACTCGGGCTACATCCCCCGGTCTCACTAGACTAGTACATATACAATGTGGCAAAATTTTTCCTTCATTCCATGCGGTCCTTAGCCTTTCAGTTGTCTTGAAACTTGGTGTGAGTCTATGTACACAAAACGCTCATATAGCTACCTGTCACAAAAGAAGTACCTGCAAACACAAAGTCTATGGTGGAGGAAAAACTGGTGGTGGAATCGGGAACAATGACCTGTAAACATGAGAAACCCTATCCTCCAAATCATGAACCAAACGGTGAAGGAAAACAATCTGTTGCTCGAGTGTTAAAACACGAGCAGGTAGATCAACTGGTGGTATCTGAGGTGGTAGTGGGGGTAATGGTGGTGACCCTGGTGGTGGTGGTGGAGCATGGGATGGTGAATGAGCTGGTGGTGGTGGAGTCAGTAATACCAAACCCTGAAGGTGAATAAGCTCCTCCTCGAGTTCATGAACTCGACGGATAATAAAGTCTATCTGATGCTCGAGAGTCAGCACACGAGCACGCAACTCGGTAGTAACAGCTGGGAAATGTGATGGATGGTATGGATCCGATATGGACATAACATGAGGTGAAGAGGGTGGTGCAATAAGAGGCTCGACAGGGACCTGTGGGACTGAGCGAAACTGCTGATAGTATAGGTCCATATCACTGGGTGGTATGTGGGCATGTCCAGAGGGTCCGGCCTCATCAGTATGATCAGTGCGCATGAGGCGAATGTGCTCAGGAGATATATCTGCAGCAGGGACCTGAACAGGAGCAGGGATGGCTGGCTCTGCTGGCATGACGTCATCCCCAAAGTCTGCGTTGCGCTGTAGGCCAAGGGCCTGCAGTGCAGACGAAGTAACGGATGCATAAGAGGAAGCATCTGAGTCGGTATCTGCATCCGAAGAAATATCGATCACCGAGACCACTGGTGATGCAATGTCTAAGATAACCACATCGTAAACGTCTCCGTCTCCCAAGTCATCATCTATATGCTCTACGGGAATCACCGGGACAATGTCGTCATCATCCTCGTCGAGGTCGACGAAAGGCACCATAGCAAGAGGAAGTACATCCAAAGGTATAATCTCGACTACATGTTCACCCTCTGGGTGACCTATGATAACTATGTCATTGAGTAGTGGAGGTACAGCTAATACGTCATCGTCAACAATATCCCCTAGAAATGCGAATGGCTGAAAATCATCCATATCGCTATCAGATCTCGTCTCACTATCCGATGTAATGACCTGAACCTCTGGTATGTAATCATCATCTGAAGAAAGTGTCATAGGATCCACATCATCATAAATGTTGCTTCCTTCGGATGAAGACATGATATCCTGGAAAATAATTGGTTTGACGTATGTATTAATAATTAATTTTCAATAAATATATATATACACAAAATGTTGAAATCACATAAGTTCATTTTAAGTTATTCTATTTGTGTTATACGGATTAACTTAATGTTTCATGTCTACCATTTAGAGACTAAGGCACTTAATGTCCTTGCTTGATTTGTATGATATGAATTTTGTTTTTGTTGTGATGGACCTTGAGAAATTTTTTTTTTATGCAATGAAAACTCTTGTTCTTGTATAAATTGTTTTCGTGAGAGGTTCCCTAGTGATTGTAGACTAGACTCGAGAAAGAATCCTGGTTCACTACAACCTGGCTCTGATACCAATCTGTCACACCCTGCTCGTAGCGGAATCGCGAGGTGTGATCTGTTGGTTCTCATTGCATAACGATATAAGTAAACATACTAAATGAATAAAACATACTCCATTGCCATTACCATAATTGTTCAAAAGATGCGCAACATACATTAAGTTTATAATTTACAAACCATTCAAAGAAAATAAGTTGTTACTATTTCATACATCCAAAACGAAAGTTTTAAACATTAAGGCTTTGTCCACTATAACACCGCAAAGCGGCAGTATAATAGATAAACCCTTCAAAAGATGGCACGGAGCCTTGATACTTGTTTCCTGAATTAGAATCCCTGACAAGGTCCACTAATTCCCTGAAATACATGTTTAAGTAGAAAAATCAACAAAGGTTGAGCGAGTTCATGCAATTTAGTTGTGTATGAAGCATCCGAAAAATGTAGAATGTATTTGTATTTGTATTTGAATCAAATATAGTATGAAAAGCGTCAATGAAATCGTGATCATTAATGTTTTGCAAGGACATTAATATGTGTGACGAAATAGGAAGCAATCCAACCCTAGACGATTTTAATTGTATCGACACCATGTCGTAGGGCAACAAACACACTCCTAGGCAATTGAATGGCCATGAGTGGGGCTCGCCAAAACCCATTAGATCTAACCCTTTTGTTCCTTGGTCCAAACTGGATTAATGGTGCTTTAGTTATGGCCCTAATTTCTCACATGATCTAAGGTGTTTCATTCCTTGACTTATCATACTATTGTACATGTATTTTCCCCGATAGTTGTAAAGCTTGAAAAGTATTTAAGATGAAAAGGGGACATGAACTCACATTATCGCGTCAGTGAGTAGAAGTAAATATGATTTCACGTGCGGTAGTCCTGAACAGTGTTGCGACCTACAATTGTTGTTATATTTGTTAGACACTTCGGTCTTTGTAAATAACTTGAGTACAAGTCTTGTGTCTTAAATATGTGTAAGACTTGTATGTCTTTATTGTTCGTTGAACTTTGTATTAGATGCATTTATTGTTTAACCATTATATATATTTTTTCCTAATATATATATATATAAGTGATCGTGTATCTTGTATGTCATATAGTCAGATCTAGTCCTCTTGATTTCGTGCTTAGTATGAATCAATTGTATACTTGTATTTTTACAATTTATGTCATTGGGCCTAAATAATGTTGGGCTTAAATAGTGTTGGGCTTAAATAGTGTTGGGCTTTTGGGCCCATAAGTTTGGTATTGGGCTTAGCCCATAAGTTATTGATATTGGGCTTAGCCCATGTATTTAGTTTAAGCCCATTTTAAATATAAGTCCATTAAGAGGTATAAGCCCATTTATATAAAAATAGCCCATTTGAAAAATATAAGTCTTTCATAAAAAAAACATTTTTATAATATTAACTAAATATACTTTTTAGTTAATAAAAACATAATAGTTTTTATAAGTTTCAAAATGTCCGAATTTCGTTAATGGTAACGTAATTTTTGTGTCCGTGTCGAAAGGTCGTCTAGACGTCGTATTAAGTCCTCGGATTGGTAATATGTCCATAAGTTCGTCCGTCGTCCGTTTTGACCATAATTTATGTCCGGTTGTTCGTATTGTCCGTAATATGTCTTTAATTATAAGGTGTCTTGAGCTTATTATTACCATTTTAATCAAGTTCCTATCTTTGATATATATAACTAATACACCAATTATTACATATCACATAACTTGTTAAAATGAATAAATATACATTTTCTCAAAGATATATATTTATCTAATCTTTTCTTTTTATTAAAACCTTTCTTTAAATCTTTGTAAATCTTGTAAAGATTTAACCAAAATGATAGTTTTTATAACATAAAGTTTTTAAGATAAATTTGCCATATAACCTTTGTTTTAATCACTTTGCCATGTTTAATAACCATATCTTTTTCTTTTCAAATCAACATCAACAATTTACTCATAACTTTTATAAACAATATACATAAGATTTCTAATAAGATTTATAACATAATCTTATCAAGATGATCTCAAAATCATGTAGGGTTTTGAACATGATCATAACATATGTTAACTAGTTCAAAAACCAAGTTTACTTCTAGTTTTAACAACTTTTATAAAAATCTCATGTTGTATGTTACTTTTTATAATCTTGTAAAAAGTCTTGTTTTTAATTAAAAACCTTATATACTTTAATTACACCATAGATTTTGATCATCCATTATCTTTTAAATAAAAAAAAAACTTTAACATATTCATGTATACTTGTTAGATCATGTTTTTAGAACATCATCTAACAAGTTATACATATCTTAATCATCTCAACAAGATCAAATATGCAAATAACAAATCTTAATCACAACATAAACAAACATATACATATCATGATTTGTATTTTTGCTTCTTTGTATCTTCATATTATTATGTATGATTATTTTGTTTATTACTAGTTATAATAATAATCATAACATAAATAAGTAAGAAAAATAAATTTAGAAGCTTACTTCTAGCTCTAGGCTAGGGATGATCTAGATGATGTTAAGAAACAAAGAAGATGAAGATCTTGTTGGTAGAAGACTTTTGGATGGATGAAAATGCTTGATTTAGCTTGCAAGTGCTTTAGATCTTCTTAGGTTCCATGAAAATCCATGTTGATTATAAGAGAAATGAAAATGATGAAGTGGGTTTCTATGGTGTTCTTGGTGGGATGATGAAGATGAAGAGAGAGTTTGTTAAGTGTGTGAAAGTAAAGGTGAAAAAGAGTTGTAATTGTGTTAGTGATTAATGAGAAGATGTTATAAGCCTTCCACCACATCATCCACTACATCATCCACTTAACCATTTAGATAAGTATTCAAGTAATAAAATAATAAAAAAAACAATGGGTGGGGGGGCCCACTTGTGGTTGACGGTCACACATGGGGGGGGGGGGGGTCATTTTGTGGTAAAAAATGTGATGGTAAAAATATTATGGTAAAAACAAGTTAACATGTTTAGATGTTTAGGTTTATATGTATTACCAAGTTTCAAGATGTTTCAAGACTTAGAATGATCAAGAATAGGATGAAAATGACCAAAAATAATGTTCACTAGTTCACTACATATGTCAATTTGTAGTTCGGATAGTCTTTTGTCGCTCGTTCCGCAAGAAGATAGTCAAAAGGTTTGCTTATGAAAGTTGTAGAGAAACATTTGGTTATATTTTTATATGATGTTCCCTATGTATTTTCATGTAGAATTTGAGTTTAAACAACCCATTTTGCACTTTGTAATAAAAACACTAATGCTGAATTTTGCGGAAAAATATTGAAATGGTCACTTTTGCTGCTTTTTGGCAGTTTTCGGGCAGTTTTTGTGCTATCGGACATTGGTAATATGTTAGACCAAACCCTTAAATTTCCAATTAGGGTTTATTGTATAATTGATGTTGGACTTTCGTATGAGTCCTAAAAATATCGTTACACTAGTTTCTGCGGATCCTGAGTTTTTGTCAGCACGCTAGTTTACTAGGCACTACTCTAGTTGTTTCGATGCACTGTTTACACTGTTTCAAATGTAACCACTAAAAATGAATCATGTGTATCATAAATGAATATTCCATAAGTATTCTAAGATGTATATCATGAAATCATGCATTTCGGATATTCTAATAACGTATTTGTATAATGTAATTCATTGCTTTAAATGTAAGTAATTTACCAGAAAGTGGCAGTTGTCACAGGTTCAAGGATCCTCTCATCCTCAGGGATCCTTTCAGGTTCAAGGATCCTCCCAGCCTCAGGGATCCTTTCAGGTTCAAGGATCCTCTCAGCACCAAGGGTCCAACATCTTTCAGGATCAAGGATTCTTGAGAAGCGTACAACCTTCAAGCTCAGATGTTCATCAAGGAGATTTCATTCCAATGCAGACCATTGCCTCTTCTGGTCCTTCAATCATACCAGAATCCCGTCAATATGGATTCACATCTGCGATTCCTAACTTGAATCCTCCGGGAGGTAACACTTTCAATAATTCTTATAACACTAACCATGGCTCTATGCAGGATACAGGTATCAATCAAGCTATGGCTAGGGAATTACAGAAACTGAAGGATATGATATCCAGCGTTCCAGGAGTGGTTAAGCCGATTCCTGAAATTGCAGATGGGAGCCATAGGATATCTCGTTTTGCACCTCCTATTTATGATGCTGAGATACCCAAAAGGTTCCAAATACCAACTATGAAGTTGTATGATGGTTTAACAGATCCTGAAGAACATGTAGCTCAATATACAGAGAGGATGGAGATCAACCCCATCCCAGAGAGGTTAAAAGAAGCATGTCTATGCAAGGGTTTCGGATCCACACTCACAGGATCTGCTCTTAATGGCTGCTAAGTCTTCCCCCTTACTCTATTTCTTCATTTGCTAATCTAGTTAACCTGTTTAATAGTCAATTCTCATGTAGCAGAAAATTTGAACGTTTAACTAGTGATCTATATAGGGTAACACAAGGTCAAAATGAATCACTTAGAGACTACATTACTAAGTTTAGTAAAGAATCCTTAGATATCCCTAATATGGATATAGCCATGGCTGTGGAAGCATATAAAATGGGTTTGCTTAGGGATTCATTATTCTATGATGATCTTGTTATGACCCCATGCAGGAATCTCGATGAAGTAAGAACCAGGGCCCTTAGATTCATCCGATTATAGGATGATAAAAGGATCCAGGAGAGATTAGCAGGATCCTCAAAACAGGAAAAGCAAGGATCCTATTTTAAGAATAAAAAGTTCAAGTCCAACAACAAGTCTGATAACCAGAATGTGCATGCAGTAGAACAAGAAGAGGATGATGAGGATTATCCTCCAATTTCTGAGTACTGTTTTTCTGTTGATAACAATGAACTAATTCTTGCAATGCATAATCTAGGTGAGAAAGCAAGATGGCCAAGGAAAAGTGATAAACCAGCCGCAACAAAAGACAAGTCCAAATGGTGTGCATATCACGAGGATTTCCGGCATCTCACTGAAGAGTGTATTGCACTGAGAAAAGACATTGGTTATTTGTTAAGCAAGGGGCACTTGAAGGAGCTTTTGGGAAGAAAGAAGTCAAGGACCCAGGATCCTGAAAGGATCCCAGAAAAGGCTCCTGCTCCTCCAGCAGATGCACAAGTAATAAACTTCATATCAGGAGGATCAGACATTTGTGGTACTTCCTTTTCAGCAGCCAAAAGACATGCCAAGGAAACCAAGATGGATAATGGAGACAGACCCATCCGGACCTCCACTGTTACCAAGGATAGAGTTATAACCTTTGATGAGGATGATCGTGTTGATATTCCGGATCCTCATCATGATGGTCTTTTTATTACTCTGTTGATTTCTAACCACTTTGTTCGCAGGATCTTGATAGATGGAGGAAGCTCAATAAACATCATTCAGCTTGATGTCCTCAAGAAGATGAACATCCCTGAATCAGACATTGTCCCAAGATACTCAGTTCTTGTGGGATTCATTGGAGAAACCAAGAACACTCTGGGGGATATCAAACTCCCAATCTATATTGAAGGACTTCATTCTTATCAAAAATTTTGTGTTATAGATTGCTTATCCTGTTGTAATGTTATCCTTGGCAGGCCATGGATACATGACATGAAGGCAGTTCCATCTACCTATCATCAGTGCGTGAAGCTTCCTAGTCCATGGGGGGTGGTGAAAATTGAGAGTGACCAAAAAGAAGCTAAGAATTGCTACACATCATCAATGAAGCCAGCCTCGAGACCAAGGGAGCAATAGCAATTAAAGTATCCTTCAAGAGATGTCTTGGAGGCAAGAGAACAGGATGTGAAAGAAATCCTCATGGATCCTCATGATCCTGAATCCATAGTCTTCATAGGATCAGGGATCCTCAGCAACATTGAACAGGACCTAGTATCCTTCCTTAAAAGGAGAAAAACTACCTTTGCCTGGAAGTATGAGGACATGACAGGTATATCTAAAGATATAATTACTCATAAACTTGGCATTGACAGGTCATTCAAGCCAATTCATCAAAAAAGGAGGAAGTTTGCACCTAAAAGGAATGCCATTATCCAGGAAGAAGTAGATAAACTACTCCGGGCAGGTATGATAAGAGAGGTTAAGTATCCAAAGTGGTTAGCCAATGTGGTTGTTGTTCAAAAGAAAAATGGAAAGTGGAGGGTATGTGTCGATTTTACTGATTTAAACAAGGCATGTCCCAAGGATCCTTTCCCATTACCCCACATTGACTCCATGGTGGATGCTACCGCGGGTCATGAGTTGTTGACTTTTATGGATGCTTCATCTGGATTTCAACAAATTCAGATGGAACCATCTGATCAAGAGGATACAGCCTTTATGACCCCAACAAGTTTATATTGTTATATTGCTATGCCATTTGGACTGAGAAATGCAGGTGCTACTTATCAAAGGCTAGTCAATATGATGTTCAAGGAACAAATTGGACACACTATGGAAGTCTGTATAGCTGACATGGTGGTTAAGTCCAAGAAAGCTGAGGATCACCTTAGATACTTGGAGGAAGCATTCAATATCCTTGATAAATTTAATATGAAACTAAATCCTTCCAAGTGTCACTTTGGTGTTAAAGCAGGTAAATTCCTAGGCTATATGGTGACAAAGAGAGGCATTGAAGCAAGTCCAGAGCAAATTAAGGCTATTGTGAATATCAAATCTCCTGCCAATGCTAAGGATGTGCAAAGGTTGACAGGCAGGATCGCAGCCTTGAACAGGTTCATATCCAAATCCTCAGAAAAATGCAAGGAATTCTACGACATTTTGAGGAAGAACAAGAAATTTGAGTGGACCGAAAAGCATGAGAATGCTCTCAAAGCCCTTAAGGATTACCTATCCTCAGATTTTGCATTAATGAAACCAGAAAAAGGGGATATATTATCCTTATATTTGGCGGTATCCTCTAAAGCAGTAAGTGCGGTCCTTGTTAAGGATCACGAAGGTACACAACATCCTGTTTATTATGTAAGTAAGAGTTTGCTTGATGCTGAATCCAGGTATTCACATTTAGAAAAACTTATCCTTGCATTAATTATGGCATCTACTAAATTAAGACATTACTTTGAAACTCATGCCATTATTGTTAAGACTAATTTTCCAATTAAGAATGTTCTCAGGAAACCTGAAATGTCAGGAAGGATGGCTAAGTGGGCAGTGAAGCTTAGTGCTTATGATATAAGATATGAACCAAGGACTGCCATTAAATCCCAAGCCTTACCTGACTTTGTGGCAGATTTTAGTTGTGACTTGCAAAAGGAAGCTGAATTAGAAGTCCAACAGTTAGAAGAAACTAAGGATCCTTGGATACTCTTCACTGATGGAGCCTCCAATGTCAAGGGAACAGGACTTGGAATACTACTAAATCGCCACAGGGGGATACAATACCCCACTCCATAGCTTGTGAGTTTCAAACTACTAATAATGAGGCTGAATATGATGCCTTGATAGCTGGTTTGCAAATTGCCAAACATATGAGGATCAGGTATCTTGAGGTACATGTAGATTCATTGTTAATTACTAATCACTTTAATGGATCCTATGCTGTTAAAGATGAAAAGCTAATCAAATATTTAGAGATAGTCAAAGAATTGGCACTCTCTTTTGTTTCCTACAGTTTGACACAGGTACCCAGAGAAGAGAATGTAGAAGCTGATGCATTGGCTAATCTAGGATCATCCTTGAAGATTCCAAAGGATATCAGGATCCCTATTATCCATATCCTAACCCCCGCTATTGAGGATCATGTAGCCATGGTGATAGGAGAGGATTCTGCGATCATCCCTAGTAATGATACACAATCCCATTCAGGATCATGGATCCTTCCAATCATGAGATATATCCAACATGGAGAGATTCCCACAGGAGAAAACCCCAAGGGCTTTCAAAACTAAGGTATCTCAGTTTACAATATTGAATAATATGTTATATAAACAATCTCTTGCAGGACCATATCTAAGATGCATTGAGGATCCTGAAATCCAAGAAGTCCTAAAGGACTTTCATGAAGGAGATTGTGGAAACCATACTGGGGGCAGGGCATTATTCTCAAGGATCCTGAGAACAGGATACTATTGGCCTACTATGAAGAAGGTTGCTGTGGAATATGCCAAGAAGTGTGATCCTTGTCAGAGACATAGTAATATCCTTCATCAACCAGCAGAGCTTTTGTACCCTATATCCTCTTCTTGGCCATTTATGAGATGGGGAATGGATATAGTTGGAAAACTTCCTAAGGCACCTGGTGGGAAAGTATTCATGTTTGCTATGACTGATTACTTCTCCAAGTGGATAGAGGCTGAAGCCTTTGCTCAAGTCAGAGAAAAAGAAAGGATATCCTTTATCAAAAGAAACATTATTACTAGATTTGGTATTCCTTCTGAAATTGTTTGTGATAATGGATCCCAATTTATTGGGAGTAGAACTACTAACTTTTGTGACAGCTGGGGGATTAAGATGATAACATCAACACCAGTCCACCCACAAGCTAATGGTCAGGCAGAATCATCCAACAAGATCATCATCAACAACTTGAAGAAAAAGCTTGGATCCAAGAAAGGAAAATGGGCAGAAGAACTACCTTATGTACTATGGGCTGATAGGACAACTCCCAAGAATGCTACTGGCCAAACTCCATTTTCTTTAGTGTCTGGGGCAGAATCAGTGATCCCTACAGAATTGGCGGTTCCTACTGCAAGAACAAGCACCCGTGATCCTGAAGGAAATGCTGAAAACTTGATTCAAGACTTGGATACTATAGAAGAACTCAGGGATTTGGCAAGGATAAGGATGGCTAGTTATCAACAAAGGATGGCTGGAGCCTACAATAAAAATGTCAGGATCAGGAAGTTCCAAGTTGGTGATATGGTATTAAAGAAAGCATTTCAGAATACCACAAATCCTGCTGATGGAAAGTTGGCACCAAAGTGGGAAGGCCCCTACCTGATTGAAGCTGAGGCAGGAAAAGGGGCATATAGATTGCTAACAATGGAAGGTGATTTACTACCAAGAGCTTGGAATGCTGTCCACTTGAAGAAATACTTCATGTAATAAGGATCCATGATCCTTAACTATTTTTATCACAAGTATCCTCGAAGGATCTTTAGAGGATAGATGATCCTCATTTTGGTAATGTTCTAATCTCAAACTATTTCATTCTTTAATTATCCTATATACAAGGATAAGGATCCTGGATCCTTTATCCTCCTTTCACTTGATTCTGAGTTTTGCAGAAGGTTTAGGTATCCTTAACAAAGGATTGAGTATCCACAGAGGTATCCAGTTATTTGGGCTTGGCCCCAGTTATTTGGGCTTGACCCCAGTTATTTGGGCCTGTCCCAAGTATCGCCAGTAGCGCACGATGATCCTGGTACAGTTCATGGCAATGGGACCAGTACTCACTTTAGGGGCTGACAATTTCATTGTACTGGCTGTATCCGGGATCCTACGTATAATGGTAGACGTACCATACATCCGTTCCTAAGGTTTCTAACGTTTTCACGTTAGCTAAGTGTTTTGGTCAAAAAATCTGATGAGGATAATGCAACCAAACTCTTTGTTACGGGGTATGATGCTTTAAATGTAGAACAATGACAAGGATCACTTCAATGTAAATTGCACAAATGACACAAGGATTTATACGGGGAAAAAGCCCTTGATCAAGAGTTGATCTCCGGCACAAAAAACCCCGGGTGATGGAAACTACCGATCACCAATCTCAAATAAATCAATAAATGTTTACAACTTCGGATAGTAACGAGCTAGGTACAAGGATCACTATGGTGAAATGTGTAAAAGTGAGTGAAAACTAATAAGTGTTTTTCGAGAACTTCAAGAGTGCGATTGTATGAGAGTGTGTGTAGCTGAAAAATGGCTAAGTGTTCTAATTCTAGCTCGTCACCCCTTTTAAAATAGAAGTTAGCTACAATAACTAACTATCCGACTTTCGTGCCAAGCTCCCACATTCTCCACAACGTCCATTTCCAGTCAAACGTGTGCGAAATACCCGTGGAATATTCCATAGTAACGTTGCTAAGACCAAGTCAAGCTTGTTACTCCTGCGAAGTAATACAAAACACAAACAAACAATCGTCAGTATGAGGATCCTTAAAGTGATCCATGATCCTGATCCTGAAGCTCTTCTGAAGATCACTATCTGTCACAAAAGTAAGGATCATTAATTAGGATAACGAATAAGGATCACTAATTGTTAGAAAATCCTCCCCTAACAATTACCCCCAAAATATAAGGAGTGATATGTTAAATAAGCGAATTATATTTTCCTGATCTTTTCCGCAACTAACTATCGTAAATATAGCCGTTATTGTGGAACTATCCGTTGCAACCATGATGTCACAGAAGTGACAACCCTGCACAATCATGATTATAAATAGGAGATAGAGATAGGATCAAATGCATTTAAAATTTCAGAGACACTCCCTTTATAACTGCATTCCGAAGATAAACAGGTATTCTCTCTTCATCTTCTTCCTTCTTTGCTCTGTTTTCCGTTTCTTTCCAGCATTCCATCAAAGATGTTGCTCCGGAACTCTCCAGCTAAGGATCATCCGAAAAACAGCCCTCCGAAAAGCCAGGGGATCATCGATGATTCCATAAAAGAACGCTGTTGTTTCAACGATGCACAGATCGATAGGATCCGCCACTGCTTCCCGGCGAACACCGAGTTTAGACCTTTTGATCCCAATGCCCTGATTGATCATATTTCCGACAAGTGGGTCGCTTTCCCTGTTACTCCGTTCACCATAGGCTATACATATCCTTTTCCAGCCTTCACCCAATCTTTCTTTTCCCTAACCGGCATCTCTTATATCCAAGCCATGCCGATGATTTGGAGGGTTTTGTACACCCTTGAAAGGATCATCGAGCAGGAAGGGATAGACCTAGGAATGTCAGAGCTGGGAGAGCTGTATGATCTTACTACCTTTGGTTCTCATCGTTATTTGTTTAAACGTAAGCCTGGTGAGGAACACCCGATCTTCAAGGCTACCAAGAATGATGCTAATTGGAAGCGGCGTTTCTTTTTCGTCAAGAGAGATTCTATTGAGGATGGAAAGGATCTACCCAAGAAATGGGCTACCCATGGTAGGGTGGAGGATCCTGAGAAGGATCACCAGAAACTTTCTTTTGATGTAAGGATCACTTATATATTTTTACTTTCTTGTTATGCAGCTATCACCGTCTCACACCTCAGATTGTCTCCTGCTGCTAAAGAGAGACTCATTGCTTTTAAGAAACTTGATCCTGAAACAAGATCCTTCAAGACAACAACCCAAGATTCTCAGGAGGTATCCTCAGGCTCTGTCACGATGTCAAGTAAGTATCTTTGTTCAAAATTTAAATAAATAGTGAAATATAAGTTAAGTGAAGATACTTATCTTGTTTTGGTGGTGTAGGTGCTGGAAAATCCACCAAGTCTGCTTCAAAGTTCAATGTCACCGACCTCACTACCGTCAGATCCTCCAAAAGAAAGGCTCCTACCAGTCCGACAGCTTCGGTCCCCAAGGCACCCCTCAAAGGAAAGGGAATCAAGAAGAGAAAGGCCTCTGAAGCTGAGGACCTGCAGGGTCTGCCTCTGATCCGCCACCAATTCCTCGAGTACTTCAATGAGGTAAGGATCACTGTCTTTGTTCGTATATCCTGTTGACATATCCTGCTGATATATCCTGCTGATCTGAGGATCACTTAGTCCTGACCTTGTCTTTTATCCCCTTTGCAGAAATTCTCTGAGATTGAGGATTATGTTGGCCACATTGAGGATCAGGATAGGAAGATTGCCGACCTCCAGCAGGTTGCATTGCTAAAGGACCTCAAAATTGCTGATCTTCAGAAGGAAGTCCGGGATGCCAAACAGGAGACGGCCAAGGTGCTGGTTAATGTTGACTATGAGAAGCATGAGATCACCGAAGACGCCAAAGTCTCTGCCGCCATAGCAATGTACAAGACCAAGCTGCAAATGGCCTTGGAAGCTCAGGATCCTGCTTTTGACAAAAGCACCTGGGATGTGGAAGGCTGGAAGGCAAGGCTGGCTGAACTGGACGACGAAGAGGCTGGGGAGGTTGAAGAGATCCTGATGATTGAGGCTGGAGGCAAGGGTGAAGGTGGTGAAACAAGTGGAGCTGGAGGTGGTAATGCAGCGAAGGTTTAGGCTGCATGATTGGGCGATGATGGAAACTTCTAGACATAGCCGGAGCCCAATTTTTTAGTTTGATGGTTGTTTTGTCGAACAATTTGATGGTTTGTACTGAACAATAGTTTTTAGGATTAAGGATCATGTATGATCCTTTGGACAATAGGCAGGATTGCAAATGGTGGAGGGATCCTCTGTTTGGGGGATGAAGCCATTGTGATCCTGCCGCCTTTATATTCCTGCACTACTTTTGAACTTATTATCATGGACACCCTTTACCTACCCCAGCGGACGGGCCACGTTTTGCTGGTAGATGCTCGGGGTAGGTAATTTTGACAACCTTTTAAGGGTTAGTCTTTTGTTAATAAATAAAATCTTAACCTTTTGTCGCTTATCTTGTGTTGTTATCCTTTTGTTTTGATACACATTTATTGAATAAACAATTTTGAATAAGTCAGATTGAAAATATTTAGGACATGATCCATGATCAAATATCCTATAGTTAAAGAATCCCAAAAAGCAATATATTTTAAGGATCACAAGTCTAGTTGTCAAACTTTAAGGGTTATTCAAATAAACAACGAATAGAATTAAAAATAGTTAAGGATCATACCTGAGGATCCAAGTTAGGATCCTAACCATAATAAGGATAACTATAAGATAAACCTTAGAGAGAAGTAAGGATCAAGGATCCCTAGTTGCTTATCTTCAAGGACCTGAAATAGAGCATAACTTGGGACTAAGCCAATATAAGATAAGAGTTAGCAACTGGGGACAAGCCCAAGGATAACTGGGGACAAGCCCAAGGACAACTGGGGACAAGCCCAAGGATAACTGGGGACAAGCCCAAGGATCGTTTGTAAACTGGAGTATGGCCCTAACTGGCGACTATCCAAACTTAGTGACAAGAAAATGTCAAAACCTTAGCTAACGTGAAAACGTTAGAAACCTTAGGAACGGATGTATGGTACGTCTACCATTATACGTAGGATCCTAGGTATAGCCAGTACAATGGAATTATCAGCCCCTAAAGCGAGTACTGGTCCCACTGCCTTGAACTATACCAGGATCATCATGCGCTACAGGCGGGACTGGGGTCAAGCCCAAATAACTGAGGTTAAACCCAAAGGACGGATTGCTTCTGCAGATAACCAATACTTTGCTAAGGATTCCTGAACTTTCAAAACTTAAAATCACGTGAGAGATGGATGAAGGATACATGATCCTTTTCCTTATATGAGAAAATAAAGAAATGAAATAGTTCAAGATTAGGATATTACCAAAGTAAGGATCACCGATACTTTAAGGATCCTTCAAGGATACCCCTACCGTAAGGATCATCTGTGCCATGAGGATCCTGCTCACATGAAATATTTCTTCAAGTGGACAGCATTCCAAGCTCTAGGTAGCAAATCACCTTCCATGGTTAGCAATCTATATGCCCCCTTTCCTGCTTCAGCTTCAATCAAATAAGGACCTTCCCATTTTGGAGCCAATTTTCCATCAGCAGGATTGGTGGTATTCTAAAATGCTTTCCTTAATACCATATCTCCAACTTGAAACTTCCTGATCCTGACATTTTTGTTGTAAGCACCAGCCATTCTTTGTTGATAACTGACCATCCTTATCCTAGCCATATCCCTGATTTCTTCAATAGTATCCAGGTCTTGAGCCAAGTTCTCATCATTTTCTTCAGGATCACGAGTACTTGTTCTAGCAGTTGGAACCACCATTTCTGTTGGGATCACTGATTCTGCCCCAAATACCAAAGAGAATGGCGTTTGACCAGTAGCATTCTTAGGGGTTGTCCTATCAGCCCAAAGCACATAAGGTAGTTCTTCTGCCCATTTCCCTTTCTTGGATCCAAGCTTCTTCTTCAAATTATTGATGATGATCTTGTTGGATGATTCTGCTTGACCATTAGCTTGTGGGTGGACTGGTGTTGATGTTATCATCTTAATTCCCCAACTGTCACAAAAGTTAGTGGTTCTGCCCCTAATAAATTGGGAACCATTATCACATATAATTTCAGAAGGAATTCCAAATCTAGTTATAATATTTCTTTTAATGAAGGATATAACTTCCTTTTCTCTGACTTGGGCAAAAGCTTCAGCTTCTATCCACTTGGAGAAGTAATCAGTCATAGCAAGCATGAATACTTTTCCACCAGGTGCCTTAGGGAGCTTACCAACTATATCCATACCCCATCTCATAAATGGCCAAGAGGAGGATATAGGATGCAATAATTCAGCTGGTTGATGAAGGATATTGCTGTGTCTCTGACAAGGATCACATCTCTTAGCATACTCCACAGCATCTCTCTTCATGGTTGGCCAATAGTATCCTGTCCTCAGGATCCTTGAGAATAATGCTCTGCCCCCAGTGTGGTTTCCACAATCTCCTTCATGGAAGTCTTTTAAAACTTCTTGGATTTCAGGATCCTCAATGCATCTCAAGTATGGTCCTGCAAGAGATCGTCTATACAACATATTATTTAGAATTGTGAATTGAGATACCTTAATTTCGAAAGCCCTAGGGTTTTCTCCTGTAGGAATCTCTCCATGTTGTAAGTATCTCATGATTGGTGAGATCCATGATCCTAATCCTGAATGGGATTGAGTATCCTCACTAGGGATAATTGCAGAATCATTTCCCATCTCCATAGCCACATGGTCCTCGATAGCCGGGGTCAGGATATGGATAATACGGATCTTGATATCCTCAGGGATCTTCAAAGATGATCCTAAATTAGCCAATGCATCAGCTTCTGTATTTTCTTCCCTTGGTACCTGTGTCAAACTAAAGGAAACAAAAGAGAGTGCCAATCTTTTGACTATCTCTAAATATTTGGTTAGCTTTTCACCTTTAACAGCATAGGATCCATTAAAGTGATTTGTAATTAACAATGAATCTACATGTACCTCAAGATACCTGATCCCCATATGCTTAGCAATTTGCAAACCAGCAATTAAGGCTTCATATTCGGCCTCATTGTTAGTGGTTTGGAACCCACAAGCTATAGAGTGGGGTATTATGTCCCCCTGTGGCGATTTTAGTAGTATTCCAAGCCCTGTGCCTTTGACATTTGAGGATCCATCAGTATAGAGTATCCAAGGATCCTTGGTCTCTTCTAGCTGCTGGACTTCTAACTCAGCTTCTTCTTGTAAATCACTACTGAAATCAGCCACAAAGTCGGCTAATGCTTGGGATTTGATGGCTGTCCTAGGCTCATATCTTATATCATAGGCACTGAGCTTCACTGCCCACTTAGCCATCCTTTCTGACATCTCTGGTTTCCTGAGGACATTCTTAATTGGGAAATTAGTTTTAACAACAATAACATGAGTTTCAAAATAATGTCTCAACTTAGTGGATGCCATAATTAATGCAACAATAAGCTTTTCAAGGTGTGAATACCTGGATTCGGCATCAAGTAAACTTTTACTTACATAATAGACAGGATGTTGTGTACCTTCGTGATCCTTAACAAGGACCGCACTTACTGCTTTTGAGGATACTGCAAGATATAAGGATAGCACATCGCCTTTTTCTGGTTTCATCAAGGCCGGGGCAGAGGATAGGTAATCTTTGAGAGCTCTTAAGGCATTTTCATGCTTCTCCGTCCACTCAAATTTCTTGTTCTTCCTTAGGATATCATAAAATTCTTTGCATTTCTCTGAGGATTTGGATATGAATCTGTTCAAAGCTGCTATCCTACCTGTTAGCCTTTGAACATCCTTAGCATTGGCCGGGGATTTGATGTTCACTATAGCTTTGATTTGTTCTGGGCTAGCTTCAATGCCTCTCTTTGTCACCATATATCCTAAGAATTTACCTGCTTTAACACCAAAGTGACATTTTGAAGAATTAAGTTTCATGTTATATTTGTCAAGGATATCGAATGCTTCCTCCAAGTCCCTTAGGTGATCCTCAGCTTTTATGGATTTTACCACCATATCATCTATGTAAACCTCCATAGTTTGTCCAATCTAATCTTTGAACATTATATTCACCAGCCTTTGATATGTTGCACCTGCATTTCTTAGTCCGAACGGCATAGCAATATAGCAATATATACCAGTTGGAGTCATGAATGCTGTATCCTCTTGATTGGATGGTTCCATTTGGATTTGTTGAAATCCAGATGAAGCATCCATAAAAGTTAACAGTTCATGACCCGCAGTTGCATCCACCATGGAGTCAATGTGGGGTAATGGGAAAGGATCCTTGGGACATACCTTATTTAAATCGGTAAAATCGACACATACCCTCCACTTTCCGTTTTTCTTTTGAACAACAACCACATTGGCCAACCATCTTGGATACTTGACCTCTCTAATCATACCTGCCCGGAGCAATTTCTCTACCTCTTCCTGGATAATGGCATTTCTTTCCGGTGCAAACTTTCTTCTCCTTTGATGGATTGGTTTGAAGGACCTATCAATGCCAAGTTTGTGAGTGATTACATCTTTAGATATGCCTGTCATGTCTTCATGTTTCCATGCAAAGGTAGTCTTTCTCCTTTTGAGGAAGGATATGAGGTTTTCCTTCATATCGCCAAGGATCCCTGATCCGATATAGATTCTAGATTCAGGATCATGAGGATCCATGAGGATTTCTACCACATCCTGCTCTCTTGCCTCCAAGACATCCCTTGGAGGATACTTTGATTGCTATTGTTCCCTTGACTTCGAGGCTGGTTTCATCGATGAAGTATAGCAATTCTTAGCTTCCTGCTAATCACTATCAGTCTTGACTATTCCCCAAGGACTAGGGAGCTTTACACATTGATGGTAAGTAGATGGGACTGCCTTCATATCGTGTATCCAGGGCCTGCCAAGGATAACTTTACAACAAGATAAACAGTCAATAACACAAAATTTTTGATAAGAGTGTAGGCCTTCGATGTATATTGGGAGTTTAATGTCCCCCAGGGTATTCTTAGTTTCGCCACTAAATCCCACGAGCACGTAGGATCTTGGTATGATATCTGTTTCAGGGATACCCATCTTCTTTAGAACATCAAGCTGGATAATGTTCACTGAGCTTCCTCCGTCTATAAGGATCCTGCGGACAAAATGGTTAGAAATGAAAAGAGTAATAACTAAACCATCGTGATGAGGATCCTGGATATCAACACGATCATCCTCATCAAAGGTTATGACTTTTCCTTCGGAGACACTTGATGTTCGAACAGGTCTTTCTCCATTATCCATTTTAGTTTCCTTTGCATGCCTCTTAGCTGCTGAGAAGGATGTGCCGCAAATGTCTGATCCTCCAGAAATAAAGTTTATTACTTGTGCATCTGCTGGAGGGGCTGGAGCCTTCTTAGGGATCCTTTCAGGATCCTGAGTCCTTGACTTTTTTCTTCCCAACAATTTTTTCAGATGCCCCTTGCTCAACAAGTATCCAATTTCCTTTCTCAGTGCAATGCATTCTTCTGTGAGATGCCCAAAATCTTCATGGTATGCACACCATTTTGATTTATCCTTAGTTGCAGCTGGTCTGTCATTTTTTCTGGGCCATCTGGCTTTATCACCTAGATTCTGCATCGCAAGGATTAGTTCATTGTTATCAACAGAAAAACAATATTCAGAAATTGGAGGATAATCTTCATCATCCTCTTCCTGATCAACAGCATGCACGTTCTGGTTATCAGGTCTGTTATAGGATCTGAACTTGTTGTTCTTGAAAGAGGATCCTTGCTTATCTTGCTTTGAGGATCCTGCTAACCTCTCCTGGATCCTTTTGTCATCCTCTAGCCGGATGAACCTAAGTGCCCGGGTTCTTACCTCATCTAGGTTCCTGCATGGTGTCATAACAAGATCATCATAGAACAATGAATCCCTAAGCAATCCCATCTTAAAGGCCTCAACAGCCGTGGCTATATCCAAGTTGGGAATCTCTAAGGATTCTTTACTGAATTTAGTAATGTAATCCCTTAATGATTCATTATGACCCTGGGTTATCCTATATAGATCACTAGTTAATCGTTCAAATTTTCTACTACAAGAAAACTGATTATTAAATAGGTTAACTAGATTAGCAAATGAGGTAATAGAGTAAGGGGGAAGACTTAGCAGCCATTTGAGAGCTGATCCAGTAAGAGTGGATCCGAATCCTTTGCACAGGCATGCTTCCTTTAACCTTTCTGGGATTGGATTGATCTCCATCCTCTCCCTGTATTGTGCTATGTGTTCTTCAGGATCCGTCGAACCATCATACAGCTTCATAGTTGGAACATGGAACCTATTGGTTATCTCAGCATCACAGATCGGTGGTGCGAAACGAGATATCTTATGGCTCCCATCTGCAATCTCTGGGATAGGTTTGACCACTCCTGGAACACTTGATATCATATCCTTCAACTTTTGTAATTTTCTGGCCATGGCATGATTGACACCTGGATCCTGCATAAGGCTATGGTTAGTAGTATAAGAATTATTAAAAGCGTTACCTCCCATTGGGTTCAAATTAGGGAGAATGGATGTTAATCCATATTGTTGGGGCTCTGGAATGATCGAAGGACCAGTAGATGCATTGGTCTGCATCGGAATAAAATCTCCCTGATGGACATCTGAACTTCCTGTTTGCAAACTCCTCAAGGATCCTGGCATCTGAAAGGATCCCTGAAACAGGGACGATCCTGGAACAAGGGAGGATCCTTGAACCTGGGATGATCCTGGAACAAAGGAGGATCCTTGAACCTGGGATGATCCTGGAACAAAGGAGGATTCTTGAACTTGGGATGATCCTGAAACAAGGGAGGATCCTTGAACCTGGGATGATCCTGGAACAAAGGAGGATCCTTGAACCTGGAATGATCCTGGAACAAAGGAAGATCCTTGAATCTGCTGCGCTCCTGAGTATCCTCCTGAATTCATGAAGGATCCCATATGCTGAGGATAGGATCCTGCTGGCTGGAAATATGAACCTGATGCCTGGGTCACTGTTGTTGTTCCGTAGTGCACTCCTTTCGGTCCACCCACATATTGAACATCTGGAACCACTGACGGCTGAGAAGTAATCACCGGAGTATCAAAATTCAAAGATTTTGGCACCAGTGGGGAATGATCCTCTGCCGTTTTCTTTTGTTTCTTGAGATCTCCGATTTCTTTGAGAATCCTTTCATTGGTCTTGTCTTGTTGCTGTATATGATCCTTCATCTGCAAAATCAAAGTAAACATGTCACTAGTAGTGGGAGTGTAAGAAACAGAAGAAGTTGGAGGTTTGGAGAAAATTGGAGTTGGTTTCTTCTCGGCATTTTTCTGAGGTCCAGAAGGTGGTGGAGGCAAAGGTGGAATGCCCTGAGATGAATTGACCGCAGACATTGCAGTAGAGGTATTCTTCAATGATGAAGCCATGTATTTGTATGCAATGAACCGGAACGACCACCAACAGAAAAACTTCTTAGGAATGAAGCACCAATTGCCCCACGGTGGGCGCCAAACTGTTTTGGTCAAAAAATCTGATGAGGATAATGCAACCAAACTCTTTGTTACGGGGTATGATGCTTTAAATGTAGAATAATGACAAAGATCACTTCAATGTAAATTGCACAAATGACACAAGGATTTATACGGGGAAAAAGCCCTTGATCAAGAGTTGATCTCCGGCACAAAAAACCCCGGGTGATGGAAACTACCGATCACCAATCTCAAATAAATCAATAAATGTTTACAACTTCGGATAGTAACGAGCTAGGTACAAGGATCACTATGGTGAAATGTGTAAAAGTGAGTGAAAACTAATAAGTGTTTTTCGAGAACTTCAAGAGTGCGATTGTATGAGAGTGTGTGTAGTTGAAAAATGGCTAAGTGTTCTAATTCTAGCTCGTCACCCCTTTTAAAATAGAAGTTAGCTACAATAACTAACTATCCGACTTTCGTGCCAAGCTCCCACGTTCTCCACAACGTCCATTTCCAGTCAAACGTGTGCGAAATACCCGTGGAATATTCCATAGTAACATTGCCAAGACCAAGTCAAGCTTGTTACTCCTGCGAAGTAATACAAAACACAAACAAACAATCGTCAGTATGAGGATCCTTAAAGTGATCCATGATCCGGATCCTGAAGCTCTTCTGAGGATCACTATCTTTCACAGAAGTAAGGATCATTAATTAGGATAACGAATAAGGATCACTAATTGTTAGAAAATCCTCCCCTAACACTAAGGTTTCGGCATTTTCATGTCGCTCAAGTTTGGATAGTCGCCAGTGAGGGCCATACTCCAGTTTACACAAGTTTATTTGGGGTTGACCCCAGTTTACATCCATTATTTGGGCTTGTACCCAGTTTATTTGGGCTTGTCCCTAGTTTGTTGGGCTTGTCCCCAGTTTATTGGGCTTGTCCCCAGTTATCCTTTGGGCTTGTCCCCAGTTATCCTTTGGGCTTGTCCCCAGTATATTGGGCTTGTCCCCAGAATTGTTGGGCTTGTCCCCAGTTACTAACTCTTCTCTTATATTGGTTTAGCCCCAAGTTATGTTCTGTTTCAGGTTTTTGAAGTTAAACAGCTAAGGATCCCTGATCCTTACCTTTTACTAAGGTTTGTCTTTTGGTTATCCTGATTATAAATGTTAAAGGGTTAGGATCCTAACTTGGATTCTCAGGTATGATCCTTAATCACTTTGATTTTATTCATTATTCATATAAGTGACCCTTATCCTTTGACAACTGAACTAGTGATCCTTAAGTTACATAAATTTTCCGAATTTGTCGACTACAAATTCAAAGAAATTGAATAACAACAGTAGAAAAATAAAGAATTCACAAGGATAATAACACGGGAAATAGCCAAAAAGTTAAGGTTTTATTTATTCACAAAAGTTAAACCTTTTTAAGGTTGTCAAAATTACCAACCCAAGTTTCTACCAGCAATACGTGGCTCGTCCACTTGGGTTGCCAAAGGGTGTCCATTGTTAACAGGTCTTAAAGTGCAGAAAATAAAAGATGGCATGATAACAAGTGGTTTCATCCCCGAAACAGAGGATCTCTCCACCACCTATTATCCTACCTATTGTCTAAGGATCCATGATTCATAATCCTAAAAACTATTGTTCAAAGTACAACCCAACATTGTTTCAAAACATCACAACCAAAAAACTTTCAAATCCTAAAAAAATGGGCTCTGGCCGCGTCTAGAAATATCCATCATCGCCCATTTCTGCAGCTCACACCTTGGCTGCATCACCACCAGCATCATCACCACCAGCTTGATCCTTCCCGCTGCCGCTTGCCTCAATCGCCAAGACCTCTGTAGCCTCCTCCTCATCGTCTAGCTCAGCCAGCTTCGCCTTCCAGCCCTCCTTGTCCCAAGTGGTCCTGTCGAAGTCAGGATCCTCAGCCTCCTGAGCCATTTGCAGCTTGATCTTATACATGGTGATGGCAGCAGAGACTTTAGCATCCTCCAGCAGGTCGTGCCTCTCATGATCAGCATCTATCTGGGCCATGACCACTTGCTGCTTTGCCAGAGCGAGATCCTTTTCAAGGCGAGAGATGGTTTGATCCTTGGCCAAGAAGATCTTCTGGAACTCCAAATGCTTTTGCTCCGCCTCCTCAACATATGCATCAAAAAGAATTTCAACCTCAGCAAATTTCTGCAAAGAAGACAAGGTAAAGTTCAGGATCACATGATCCTCAAGTGGGCAGGATAATCAAGCTAAGTCAATGATCCTTACATCAGCAAAGTATTCTTGGAACTTGTGGCGGATAAGAGGCAAGCCTTCGAGACTATCAGCTTCACTGGCCTTCCTCTTCTTTCCCCCTTTGGAGGTGACAGGCTTTGGAACCACGGCAATCGGGCTAGCAGCAGTCTTCTTCTTCCTAGACCTGGGAGCAACAGTAGTAAGATCGGTGACACTAAAGCGGGAGGCTGATCTTGAGGATTTTCCAGCACCTATTAATCCAAAACAACAGATAAGTATTCTTGTTTTATTTGCATTTCAATATTTAATCATGTATAAACTTGGATACTTACTTGACATTGTAACAGAGCCTGAGGATACTTCTTGAGAATCCTTGGTGTTTGCTTGAAATGACCTTACTGCAGGATCAAGATTCCGGAAAGCGGTGATCCTCTCTTTGGTTGAAGGTGTTGAAATAATGTGAGAAACAGATATAGCTGCACAAAAGATACGAAAATGGGTTAGTGATCCTCAGCAGAGACAGGTTATCCTATGATCCTTCTTTAAGGATCCCCTATCCTACCATGGGTGGCCCATTTTCTGGGAAGATCCTTCCCGTCCAGGATAGAATCTCTCCTAACGAAGAAGAAACATCTCTTCCAGTTTGTGTCATTCTTGGTGGTTTTCAGGATTGGATGAGGTTCACCGGGTTTGTGTTTGAATAGAAAGTGGTGTGAACCATGGCTCACAAGGTTGTACAGCTCCGCAAGTTCAGACATTCCTAACTCTATATCCTCCTGCTCAATGATCCTTTCAAGGGTAAACAAAACCCTCCACATCATTGGCATTGCCTGCACATAGGATAAGCCGGTAAGGGAGAAGAAGGACTGGGTGAAAGCAGGAAAATGATAGGAGTATCCGATCAGAAATGGGGTAGCCGAAAAAGCAACCCAGGTTTCAGAGACGAAGTCACTCAGAGCGGTAGGGTCAAAGGGTTTAAAGACAGAGTCTGCCGGAAAGCAGTGACGAATCCGGTCTATATCCAGATCGGTAAAGAAGCAACGTTCCTTCGGAGAGTCCTTGATGATCCCTTGGCTCTTCAATGGACTGTCTTTCTGATGATCCTTAGCAGGGGATGATCCTAACTTCATTGTGATTCAGAGATTTCGAGAAAGAAGGAACAGTGCAAGAATAAGAAGAGAAAAGGAGAGAGAGAAGTACCTGCTTGATCTTCGAATGTGGATTTAAAGGGAGTATTGCTCGAATTTAAATGCACATTGATCCTTATCTCTAACATGAATTTATAATGATCATTCTGCAGGGATGTCGCTTCAATGACGTATGATCGGTAACGGCTAGTTAGATCATAACGGCTATATATCCGTTAGTTTGTTGCAGATAAGATCAAGAAAATATAACTCGCTAAATTTACACTTTACTCCTTATATTTTGGGGGCAATTGTTAGGGGAGGATTTTCCAATCCTAAGGATCACGGATCCTCAAGTGCTGTCAGGATCATGGATCCTCAATTCTGTTTGAATTAAGGATCCTCAGTAGGCGTTGCAGGATCAGGATTCAGGATCCTTATTGTTATCCTTATACTAACAAGTGTCTACCTTGTACGTAAGCTTGTTTTGCAGGAGCAAAGGCATGGACCAAGTATTACCGAAATTCTTGGAGCATATTCCCTCAATATTCCGCACGTGCTTGGCTCTTATGGACGTTATGGAGATCGCGGGGGGCTTGCATAATTTGCGGATAGTTTGTTAATTTAGTTATTTCTAGTTTAAAATGGGGATAACAAGCTTGAGTGAGAACACTTAGCTAATTTTGGCATACACACACTCTTGTAACAGCTCTCTATCAGCTCTCGAACACTACTCGGTGATTTCATACATTTTTACACATTGCACACTAGTGATCCTTGTAACAAGCTTGTTATCATCCCGAGTTGTAAACTTCTTTTGATTAATCTTAGTTGGTGATCGGTAGTTTCCATCACCCGAGGTTTTTTATGCTGGAGATCAACTCTTGATCAAGGGCTTTTTCCTCATATAAATCATTGTGTTATTTGTTCATTACATTTCTGAGTTATCCTTCATATTGTTCATTGATTCAAGCATCATTCCTCACAACAAAGATTTGGTTACATTATCTTAGCCTGATTTTTGACCAAAACAGATTCACATCTGGAATTCCAAACTTGAATCCTCTGGGAGGTAACACTTTTGATAATTCTTATAACACTAACCATGACTCTATGCAGGATACATGTATCAATCAAGCTATGGCTAGGGAATTACAGAAACTGAAGGATATGATATCCAGCGTTCCAGGAGTGGTTAAGCCCATTCCTGAAATTGCAGATGGTAGCCATAGGATATCTCGTTTTGCACCACCTATTTGTGATGCTGAGATACCCAAAAGGTTCCAAATGCCAACTATGAAGCTGTATGATGGTTCGACGGATCCAGAAGAACATGTAGCTCAATATAGAGAAAGGATGGAGATCAACCCCATCCCAGAGAGGTTAAAAGAAGCATGTCTATGCAAGGGTTTCGGATCCACACTCACAGGATCTGCTCTTAAATGGCTGCTAAGTCTTCCCCCTTACTCTATTACTTCATTTGCTAATCTAGTAAACCTGTTTAATAGCCAATTCTCATGTAGTAGAAAATTTGAACGTTTAACTAGTGATCTATATAGGGTAACACAAGGTCAAAATGAATCACTTAGAGATTACATCACTAAGTTTAGTAAAGAATCCTTAGATATTCCCAATCTGGATATAGCTGCGGCTGTAGAAGCCTTTAAAATGGGTTTGCTTAGGGATTCATTATTCTATGATGATCTTGTCATGACCCCATGCAGGAATCTTGATGAAGTGAGAACCAGGGCCCTTAGATTCATCTGATTAGAGGATGATAAAAGGATCCAGGAAAGATTGGCAGGATCCTCGAAGCAGGAAAAACAAGGATCCTACTTCAAGAACAACAAGTTCAAGTCTTACAACAAGTCTGATAACCAGAACGTGCATGCAGTAGAACAGGAAGAGGATGATGAGGATTATCCTCCCATTTCTGAATACTGTTTTTCTGTTGATAACAATGAACTAATTCTTGAAATGCAGAATCTAGGTGAGAAAGCAAGATGGCCAAGGAAAAGTGATAAACCAGCCACCGCAAAAGACAAGTCCAAATGGTGTGCATATCATGAGGATTTCGGACATCTCACTGAAGAGTGTATTGTGCTTAGAAAAGAAATCGGTTATTTGTTAAGCAAGGAGCACTTGAAGGAACTTTTGGGAAGAAAAAGGTCAAGGATCCAGGATCCTGAGAAGATCCCAGAAAGAGCTCCTGCTCCTCCAGCAGATGCACAAGTTATAAACTTCATATCCGGTGGATCAGATATTTGTGGTACTTCCTTTTCAGCAGCCAAAAGACATGCCAAGGAGACCAAGATGGATAATGGAGATAGACCCATTCGAACCTCTACTGTCATACAGGAGAAAGTTATAACTTTTGATGAGGATGATCGTCTTGATGTCCAGGATCCTCATCATGATGGTCTTGTCATTACTTTGTTCATTTCTAACCATTTTGTTTGCAGGATCCTAATCGATGGAGGAAGCTCGGTGAACATCATTCAACTTGATGTCCTCAAGAAGATGAACATCCCTGAATCAGATATTATCCCAAGATTCTCAGTTCTTGTGGGATTCAGCGGAGAAACCAAGAATACATTGGGGGACATTAAACTTTGTTGGTGCACTGAATGTCTGTTTACTACGTCTTAATCGAGTCTTAGGCCTAGATAGGTTGTTTAGAGCTTGGAAATAGAAAATTGGGTTATTTGATGTAATTCCGCTTGAAATGACAAGAAGTCATTTCAAGCGAAATCAGGTTATTATGTAATTCCGCTCCAAAAGTCTTTTAGGTGATTCCGCTCGAGTGTAAACATAGGGGTTCCGCTTCAACAGTTTCGAGCGGAATCAGGAGCTCTATAAATAGGTTATGGCTGTTGTCATAGGGAATGGTTGGAGCGGAACTAGGTCATGGTGTAAGAGTCGAGGTGCTGTCAAAATTCATTCAGAATTCATTATAAAGACTCACAATCAGTAATAGAAAGAAAGTTAAAAGGATACAAGCTGTTTTGACGTTGTTTACTTTGATTCCGCCTTAGTAATCAATGATGAACTGCCTTTACTTACTGTTTAGGGTCACGCACACGGTCCAACAAGTGGTATCAGAGCACAGGACGAGGAGTTCATACCATTACAGCTTGATTCTACCGGATTTTCTCATTTCTACTGTCTTCTACTCATACTTTTCTGATTTGAACATATTTCAGCGGTGAAAATGACCTGAATTTGACATATAACAAGCGAATCATTGTGATAACTAATCCCTGAGAGAATTGGACATTAAATCGAAATAAATCATAAAAAAATTGACCTTTCGCTTGAAAAGTTGTTCGAGAATGCTGATGTCATTAGATTCCGCTTGAAAATTTTCAAGCGAAACACCCTTAAAAGTTGATCCCGCTTGAGATTTACCCCTGATTCCGCTCGAAAGATCAAATTCAGATTTCGCTTGAAATACATTTCTGATTCCGCTCGAAATCAGAATAACTCTTATTCCGCTTGAACAATACTTTTGATTTCGATCGAAAAACGATTCCGCTTGAAATTCTATTGTATTTTCAAGCGAAATCAGATTACTTCAGATTTCATTTCAAATTTTCTTGTGATTTCGCTTGAAGAAATTCCATCGCTTGAAACTGCTGATTTTCAAAACCTAAAGTTTTTCTAAGTGTTTGCTGATTTTTTCAGGTACGTGCAAGATGGATGATCTATTCATGAATCCTTTTAGCGATATGTATGCCTTTGCTGGAAATTCTGGAGATGATACTTTGCCTACTAACACCAATGAGAATACGTCGAATACGAAGAAAATTTTATCGGATGTTCTAAGTGTGGAAAGTGCTTTCGGAACTTATAACAAACCCCCAAAGTTGATGGCTATCGAAGAGTACAGTCGGTGGGCCAAGAAGTTTGAAGATTGGTTGATGGCCTTTGCTTATTCTAGCTGGAAAAGTCTAAAGAACGGATATCTTAATGGAGGCAAAAAGGGTGAAAGTTTGACTACATCTGAAGAAATAGATTCGTTTGTAGCTGAGCAAAAATGCATCGCACTTCTATTTCAATCAGTTCGAGAAGATATAATTTCCTTGATCGAGTACAACAGTTCTAAAGATCTTTGGGAAAAATTGAAAGCTAAATGTTTGGGAAGTGCAGAAATAGTGAAAAACAAAAAGAAACTGCTTAGAAAAGAATTTGATTTATTTGGTTGTTTAAAGAATGAATCAGTTTGTAAAATGATTGAGAGGTTTGGGCATCTAAAGCTGGAGCTGGCAAGACATGAAATTTTCTATTCTCAAGAAGAGCTAGTCGACAAATTGTTTGATTCATTGCCAGATGAGATGGATTGGCAATAATATGCCTTAATGTTGAAGAATACTATCAAGCCACCAGAAGTTTTGACTGTAGATTTACTGATTGAAAGACTAGAAAGTCACGAGTTGGAGTTACGGAAAACACACAAAGTCAATCATCCGTCTTATCAACAGAACTTGGATTTGTATTATCCAAAAAGCATGATGCCAAATAATACATCTCCCAAGACAGCTTTTTCTGCTGAGAATTCCAACATTTCAAACAAAGAAAGTCAAAGCAGTGGATTTCACAATAGTTCTTCATCACATTCAAGTCAATCTGATGCAAAGAACCTATTTCAATGCAACATCGCTGTAGACTTAAAGAATGCTCAAAACTTCAGTGAGGAGTCGGCAAAGCAACAGATGGTTTTCTTAGCGTCTGTGCTAGAATCATATGAAAGTCTTGTAGCAGGAAAGATAGGCAACACCAACCTAACAAAAGAAGATTACGATCAAATAGATCCTGAGGAGATGGAATTGATTGACATAAGGAGGTGCATGGCCAGTGCAGTTCGTCGGGCACAGCGTTTCATGGAGATAACTGGAAGAAAATCGATTGGTGGACCATCTACCAAATTAGGCTTTGATAAGTCTAAAGTGATGTGTTTCAAGTGTAAACAGAAAGGTCACTTTAAGCGTGAATGTCGGAATGCTTATGCTGATGAGTCTGAGAACCCGTTCAGAGAAGATTACTATAAGAAGGCGATTTATCATCATAATAAATCGGAGCCGCCAAGAATGAAGCAGCTTGAAGATAACAAAGAGAAATCCAAAGCTCTTGCGGTGACTCATAACGATGAAGGTTTCGACTGGAATGAGTTGTTACCTGAGGAGGATGCGGTTGGATATGCATTCATGGCAAAATCTGAACTTGTTCCTTGGAAAGACACCAGACCTGAAGAACTGAGGTATGCTTACAGGAAGATGATAGCTCAAGAAAGAATGATCAGAATATCTGCTATCTATAGTGAAGCAAAAAGAGCGAGGAGATGGGATCCAGACAGAGAATGTTATCTTGACCCTAATGGAAATATAGCCATTGATCATAACACTCTTGATATGGAAACCATAATTAAAGAAATGAAAGAAGAAGATGATTATTGGCAAAGAAAATGGTGGAGAAGCGGAGAAGAGAAAGAGAAAGAAGAGAAAGAGAAAGAGAAAGAGAAAGAAGAAAAAGAGAAGTCAAAGAAGGTTGATACTGGAATCATTGACATGACTCAAAAGTTGAATGCTGAAAACATGGGAAAGATGGCTGACAAGGTGCTGGCTGCTAAGGCACTTGAGGTAGACTCTAAATCCGTCTCTGAGTCTAAAAGCCAGGTCTGTTCAAACGCGTCAACAACTGAGTCAGGTAAGAAAGTCAGTGGTGATGTTGACTGCAAAAATTGCATCAAAGAATGCAAAGTTTGTAGTACAAACACTTATCTCAAAGGTAAGAAGATTGATGATCTGACTGCTAGAGTCCGAAGTGTTAAGGATCAAATCCTTGATCGTGATAAAATGGTGAAAGCTTCAACTGAACGATTAAAAGAATTAACTAACAAAATTGAAAATGATAAAATTGATCTAGAAAAAAATAGGAAAGAAAATGAAAGGTTAGTTCTTGAAAATCGTCAGATCACTGAAAAATTTGAGAAGCTTAAAAGCACGGTTAAAGATAATGATGATAGAAACGGTAAAACATACAAAGAAAATTGTCATTTGCAAAGTGTTTTGAGAATTAAAGAAGAATTAATCAACAAACAATTGGATGAGATTGCTAAATTGAAACTTCAATTTGAAGAAGCTAAGATTGAGAATGAGCGTATCAATTTGAAATTGAACAGTTATAGTTCTACAAGCTTTGTTTTGCAACACATTGTTCCCAAACCCATCGGGAAAAACAAAGCAGGCGAAGATGTATACTGTGATGGAACTGGGGTCGGGTTTCATCAAGTTCCGCCACCAGTTCTAGACAATTATTCGAAAAAGCAATCTGGGTTGGTTAATCTTGAAAATGAAAATGAAGTGAAACTTCCTGATTCAATAGATGTTACATTTTCTTCTTCATCATCTGATAATAGTGTTCAGACAGAGATTGTTAAAAGCACAGCTGAAAGTGTTTTGATGTCTGAAAATGATTCAGCTGAAAATGATGGATGTTTTCTGGACAATTACATTCAGAAACCAAAATCCAAAAACAACTTAGGTGATGAACCTACTCTTGTCATGTACACGATGTCGGGATCGGATAAGTTGTATTCGGATTCTGAGTTTCCTCTGGGGAATGTAAATGTTTCAAAATTGACAAATGTGTTCGAAATGGTTGAAATCGATTTGTCTGAAGTAAAAAATTTAAAACAAACAAAAAGGCAAATAAATTTTGAGAAAGATAAAGCTTACTACAAGAAACCTGTAGTTCCACCACGTTTTTATAACAACAATGGAAACAATTGGTTGGGTGGTTATCAGGGTGGTAAGAGTTATCAAAAGAGAAATGTTCAAAACAAGAAATTTGTCGAGAAGAAGGTGTTTGTGAACGGTTCAAGTTCACTTTCTGATGAGGAAATTGAATTTTTTTCAAAATCAAATGAAGAGTTCTTTGAGAAGAGGGCCTCACAGCCTCAGTCTGAAGGCATAAGTTGGGTAGTTGATACTCGTACATGCTTTAGATGCAACAAAGTTGGTCACATTGCAAGAAATTGCACCAACTTCAAGCCTAAGACTGATGTTGTTGAGAATCGAAAATAGAAGGTTGATGCAAAAGGCAAAGCTCAAATGGTTGTTGAGAAAATTTTGAAAAATGAGAAAACAAAAGTAAAAATTGAACCTGTTAAGAATGTGGTAACTAAAAATGACAAATTTTACAAAAGGGTTGCATCATCTCAACAAACATGGAAGCCAAAAGTTGTTGAAAAACCAAAGGTTTCAGAGTCGGAAAAACAATCGTCTTCTACCACACCGGTAAAGATGGATGTTCCTTTGGATTATTATGAAAAGTTGGAGAAACAATCTTCTACTCCACCTGAGAAGAGGAATGTTCAAAAGAAAAATCAACCAACCGGTCAACTTAAGATAGATGAGTTTTTCTTATACAAAAAGGTTGAGGTTGGATCTGAGGAAAGTTTAAAAATGAATGATAAAAATTTTCCGCCACTTTACACTACAAAATCTCACATTAAAGTCCAGTTACCTGAGTCGAAAGAGGCTTGGGTAGCATCAAAATCTCACTAAAAATTTTGGACTTGCCGGAGCTTCCTAGTTGGTAATCGTGAAGCATGAATCGGCATCTTTATTGAAATGTGTTTGTAAATCAATTTTTGATATGTGCAGGAACTTCCGAGAGCTGTTTCACGATGGATTATGGATAGTGGAGCGTCTCGACATATGACAGGGAAGACTGCATTGTTGTATGATGTTAGAAATTTCAATGGAGGATATGTAGGATTTGCAGGAAATCAAGGTGGTAGAATTGTTGGTGAAGGAACGTTATCCAATGGGATCGTTACGTTTGAAAGAGTTAACTACATTGCTGAGCTGGAGAATAATCTGCTGAGTATCTCGCAGATTTGTGACAGGATGTATATCACTCACTTCACAGACAAAGAATGTTTAATCTTGAAGCCAGGTTTTGTTATCCCTGAAGAATGGATTATCATGAGGGCACCAAGAGTCAATGATCTGTACGTGTTGGACATGAGCGTAGCTACTACAACCACGGGTCAGGCTCATTGTTTTATGTCTAGAGCAACAGAGAAAGAATCGAAGTTGTGGCACCGGAAGATGGGTCATATACATCTAAGAAAAATGAATCACCTGGTGCATAATGACTTAGTTCTGGGTGTTAATAACAAAGGGTTTCATCTGGAAGGGGAGTGCATTAGTTGCATCAAAGGCAAGCAGAAGAAAAAGTCACACCCTAAAAAGCAAGTCAATTCAGTTTCCAGACCTTTAGAGAGACTTCATATGGATTTGTTTGGTCCAATAAACGTCAAAAGTATTACATGGGATCTCTACTGTCTTGTGGTTACTGATGATTATTCCAGATTTTCATGGGTATCCTTCTTGAAGTCGAAAGATGAAACGTTTGACAGTTTGATGGCGTTGTTCAGAAAGATTGAAAATCTGTACCAAAGGCGTATCAAAAGAATTAGAAGTGATAATGGTACTGGATTAAAGAACAAAAAGATGGAAGAATATTGTGATGAAAGAGGTATATTGCACGAGTTTAGTGCTCCGTACACTCCGCAGCAGAATGGGGTAGCTAAAAGAAAGAATAGGACACTAATCGAAACGGCCAGAACAATGCTTGCTGATTCAAAGCTCCCGATAAATTTTTGGGCAGAAGCAGTTTCCGCCGCATGCTATACGCTCAACAGAGTTCTCAAAGTGAAGAAATTCAACAAGACATGCTTTGAATTGATCAATAATCGCAAACCAAATCTGAAGTATCTTGAACCGTTTGGGTCACCCTGTACTGTTCTAGAGCCTTTTGGAAAGTTTGGTCCGAAGAGTATTGAAGGGATATTCATAGGTTATGCAAGTCCATTACGTCGTGTCTTCGTTCCAAGTTTGAAGCGGATTATTGAAGCTCCAAATGTTGAATGTCAAGGTTATACAATGCCGCCGCAGAATCCTGGAGATTCATGGCGTTATCATTACGAAAAGTTGTGGGATTCGATTGACATGATGGAAGAACAAGAAGAAGAAGAAGATTTCTTTGACGAGTTGGATATTTTGAGAGAGTATGAAGAATCGCAGGAAAGGTTTCCAGCTGAGTATTCAACATGACCACAACAAGCTTTGAATGATGATTAAGCAGGTCCAAGCAATGCTGGAGAACATGATGATATCCAACAAAATGAAGTTGCTCAAGATAATCAGACGACACAGAATGATAATCAAGAATCTGAGAACATGCCAGTATTTGATCATGGTGATTCAGATTCTGAGGGGGAGCAAATTCAGATTTTAAGTCAAACAAACCCAGTCAGTGAACAAGGAGCCAATCAGAATGTTACTAATCTGGAAGGCGATGTAGATGTTCCAGGCGAAGTGATGCCACGAACTCTTTCATACCATCCAGAGGAATTGATCATTGGAGAATTGCAAACAGGCGTCCGCACTCGAAGACAGCTTGATAAAGGGCTTACATGTTTTTATTCAAAAGTTGCTCCGTTACAAACTGATTTTTCACTAAGTTGTTTTATCTCGCAGGTTGAACCAAGGACTTATAAAGAGGCGCTTAATGAAGATTCTTGGGTAAATGCGATGCAGGAGGAACTGAGCCAATTCGAAAAGTTGGGAGTGTGGAAGTTAATGGATTTGCCTGATGATCAAAGGAAGATAAACACCAAATGGGTGTTCAAGTGAAAGAGAGACGATAGAGGAGTTGTGGTTCGTAACAAAGCTCGACTCGTAGTCCAGGGTTTCAGTCAGCAGGAGGGGATAGATTTCACTGAAGTATATGCTCCGGTTGCTCGACTAGAAGCGATCAGAATCTTCCTAGCATTTGCGTCTTGGAAAAACTTCAAAGTTTATCAGTTAGATGTAAAATCGGCGTTTCTCTATGGGAAGGTAAAAGAGGAGGTATATGTCGGTCAGCCACCGGGCTTTACCGATCCAATCCACAAAGACAAGGTCTACTTGCTAGACAAAGCGCTGTATGGTTTACACCAGGCCCGAGAGCTTGGTATGAGACATTGTCTCAACACCTGCTAGCCAACAGCTTCATTCGTGGAAAAGTGGATGCTACTCTCTTCACCAAAGAGGTCGACGGACATCTTCTGATTGTTCAAATATACGTGGATGACATCATATTTGGGTCAACGAATGAGAATCTATGCAAAGATTTTGAACGAGTTATGAAGCAGAAATTTAAAATGTCATCGATGGGTGAGATGAAATTCTTTTTGGGACTGCAGGTTGATCAACTACCCAAAGGAATTTTCATACATCAACCGAAGTACGTTCATGATATTTTGGAGAAATTCGGGATGTCAGGTTCTACTCCAGCTTCCACCCCATTAGCAACGAATCATGGGATAAACCCTGATCTCACCGGAGAGAAGGTAGATGAAACGATGTATCGTTCTATGATTGGTTCGTTAATGTATTTGACAGCTTCAAGACCCGATATCATGTACCCAACTTGCCTCGCAGCAAGAATTCAATCTAACCCGAGAGCTTCGCATATGGTGATTGTGAAAAGGATATTACGCTACCTGAAAGGAACTCCATCATTGGGGTTGTGGTATCCAAGAGAAGGCGATTTTACGCTCGAAGGGTATTCCGATTCGGATTTCGGATGCTGCAAAGTTAATGCTAAATCAACAACAGCAGGGTGCCAGTTTTTCGGATCAAGATTGGTCACCTGGCAATGCAAAAATCAGACCTCTGTAGCTTTATCCACATTTGAAGCGGAGTATGTATCGGCTAGCAGTTGCTGCTCTAAGATATTGTGGATCCAGCAACAGATGCGCGACTACGGTTTGCAATTTCTAAACACCCCTATCTTTGTTGATAATGAGGCAGCGATTAATATTACTAAAAATCATGTTCATCACGCTAAAACGAAACATATTGAAATTCGTCATCACTTCATTCGAGATTGTTTCGAGAAGAAGTTGATACGAATTGAGAAAATTCACACTGACGAACAAAAAGCTGATTTACATACCAAAGCATTTGATAAAACACGTTTTCAATATTTGCTAAAACTGAATGGTATGAAGCTTTTATCGGTGTTGGAGGAGATTTTTGGCGTTGATGAAGGTACTATTGTAGATGATGATGTTGAGAAGCAATCTGCAATGGTTTGTCGATTTTTTACTTGTTTTGGTATTTAGGGGGGGGGGGTATAGGGTAATATTTTCAGAAAATACAAAAACAGTAAAAAATTTCAAAAATACAAAAACATGAGATTTTTTCAAAATCCAAAAACAATAGAAAACCAGAAAAGAGCTTGTGTAAAAAGGGAAAATGATAGTACATCGGCTTGACAGTTACAGTATGCTAAAGAAATGTAATGTTTAAATGTGTTAAACAGTCTCACTGATGATTTGCCGATAGGTTTTTGCACATTTAGTAGGTTTGTTCTGGATATAAACCTAAATCTTTACTTACTTATTTCGTGGGGAACACTACTTGGATATATAGGTAACCCCTGAAATCTTGTTTGAAAGATTCATTTTTCTGATATACTAGGTCTTTATACTCAGTGATATCTGGGGTATTATTCCGGGACTTCTGCTGAATGGAAGTTCTGACCTATTCCTCGAATAATACTTTCCGCAATGCTTGAAACATAGCATCACCCTCAGTATAAATGATAAGACAATAAAATTGCTAATCAATGCTGTTGTAAAAAAGATCCTCTAAAGGGGACACACCTAAGTCGATTCGTGATCTCTCTGCTGAACGGTACTTCTGACCTGAGCTCTCACGGTTTCGATCATAATTTATTCCCTTAGAGATATCATTTGTGGTATACTCACCTGTAAGACTGAATATTGGGATCTGGATACGGGAGTATATTCAAGAGGTGGGACACATGAATAAGTTTAAGTCTCTAAAACACTAAATTCGTATCCTGGACAGATTGAAATTTGTGTGAAAATTTAAGTGGATCAGTATATCGACAATCTAAGCGAATTGTTTAATTCTGAGTATGAAATTAAAGCTTAACGGTACTTGTGATTTGTCGAATAGCTGATATGATTCCCTAACACGCTCAAACAAAAATATGTTTGTAAATAGTTTATTTTTACTACTTTTTAGTTCTGTATTTCATTTCTAGTTTAGAAGCTTTATTAAAAATCCAAAAAGATTTTACACTTCTGCTTTATTTTTGACAAACCAAAGTGGAAAGCTGATCTTCAGATTCGAACTGAAGCAGATGCAGGAAGTTTCTGGGCTGGATGATGAGTTTGGAGCTAAAACATGATAAGTTTGAGAAAGTTGGAAAGTTATAGCAAGTTCATTAATTTGAAACTTGTAAATTTTCAGAAAATGTTTGAACAAAAAGTCAGTGTGAATTATATCAGATCAACCAAGGTCATTAAGTTGGACTTGGTAGATAAATTGAGTAATCAGGGTCATTAACTTGGACCTGAATACTTAAATGGATTTCTAACACTGAAGGTTAAAAGGTAAGTTTGGATTGAAACTATTATTATCATATACCTTATATTTCGGTAGAGTATATGCAGGTAATAGGAATCCCCATGGCAATGAAAATATCAAAGTTTGAACCAGAATTTAAAGCCCTAGCTTATCGAGAGGGGGAGTCTGTGAAAGGGGGAGTAAGAATTCTGGATCAACAGTCAAAGGGGAGCTTGAAGATAAAGATTGAAGAGAGTTTTTACAATGACAAATTAATTTGGAAAGAGACAAAGACTGAAGACTCGACGCCGAAGACTTCGTCAACATCCAAGGGGGAGTCTGTTGGTGCACTGAATGTCTGTTTACTACGTCTTAATCGAGTCTTAGGTCTAGATAGGTTGTTTAGAGCTTGGAAATAGAAAAGTGGGTTATTTGATGTAATTCCGCTTGAAATGACAAGAAGTCATTTCAAGCGAAATCAGGTTATTATGTTATTCCGCTCCAAAAGTCTTTTAAGTGATTCCGCTCGAGTGTAAACATAGGGGTTCCGCTTCAACAGTTTCGAGCGGAATCAGGAGCTCTATAAATAGGTTATGGCTGTTGTCATTTGGAATGGTTGGAGCGGAACTAGGTCATGGTGTAAGAGTCGAGGTGCTGTCAAAATTCATTCAGAATTCATTGTAAAGACTCGCAATCAGTAATAGAAAGAAAGTTAAAAGGATACAAGTTGTTTTGACGTTGTTTACTTTGATTCTGCCTTAGTAATCAATGATGAACTGCCTTTACTGACTGTTTAGGGTCACGCACACGGTCCAACAAACTTCCCATCTACATTGAAGGACTTCATTCTTATCAAAAATTTTGTGTTATAGATTGCTTATCCTGTTGCAATGTTATCCTTGGCAGGCCATGGTTACATGACATGAAGGCAGTTGCATCTACCTACCATAAGTGTGTAAAGCTTCCTAGTCCATGGGGGGTGATTAAGATTGAGAGTGACCAACAAGAAGCGAAAAATTGCTATACCTCATCAATGAAGCCAGCCTCAAGACCAAGGGAGCAATAGCAACTAAATTATCCTCCAAGAGACGTCTTGGAGGCAAGAGAACAGGATGTGAAAGAAATCCTTATGGATCCTCATGATCCTGAATCCAAAGTCTTCATAGGATCAGGGATCCTCGGCAACATTGAACAGGATCTAGTATCCTTCCTGAAAAAGAGAAAAACTACCTTTTCCTGGAAGCATGAAGACATGACGGGTATTTCTAAAGATATAATTACTCATAAACTTGGTATTGACAGGTCATTCAAGCCCATACATCAGAAGAGGAGGAAGTTTGCACCTGAGAGGAATGCCATTATCCAGGAGGAGGTAGACAAATTACTCCGAGCAGGTATGATTAGAGAGGTTAAGTATCCAAGATGGTTAGCCACTGTGGTTGTTGCTCAAAAGAAAAATGGAAAGTGGAGGGTATGTGTCGATTTTACCGATTTAAACAAGGCATGTCCCAAGGATCCTTTCCCATTACCCCACATTGACTCCATGGTGGATGCTACTGCGGGTCACGAGTTGTTGACTTTTATGGATGCTTCATCTGGATTTCAAAAAATTCAGATGGAACCAGCTGATCAAGAGGATACAGCCTTTATGACCCCAACTGGTATCTATTGTTATATTGCTATGCCATTTGGACTAAGGAATGGAGGTGCTACTTATCAAAGGTTAGTCAATATGATGTTTAAGGAACAAATAGGACACACTATGGAAGTATATATAGATGACATGGTGGTTAAGTCCAAGAGAGCTGAGGATCACCTTAGAGACCTGGAGGAAGCATTCAATATCCTTGATAAATTCAATATGAAGTTGAATCCTTCAAAGTGTCATTTCGGTGTTAAAGCAGGCAAGTTCCTAGGTTATATGGTAACAACAAGAGGCATTGAAGCAAGTCCAGAGCAAATTAAGGCTATTGTGAATATCAAATCTCCTGCCAATGCCAAGGATGTGCAAAGGTTGACAAGGAGGATCGCAGCCTTGAATAGGTTCATATCAAAATCATCAGAAAAGTGCAAGGAATTCTATGACATTTTGAGAAAGAACAAGAAATTTGAGTGGACTGAAAAGCATGAAAGTGCTCTCAAAGCCCTTAAGGATTACCTATCCTCAGCTCCTGCCTTGATGAAACCAGAAAAAGGGAATATATTATCCTTATATCTAGCGGTATCCTCTAAAGCAGTAAGTGCGGTCCGTGTTAAGGATCACGAAGGTACACAACATCCTGTTTATTATGTAAGTAAGAGTTTGCTTGATGCTGAATCCAGGTATTCACATTTAGAAAAACTTATCCTTGCTTTGATTATGGCATCTACTAAATTAAGACATTATTTTGAAACTCATGCCATTATTGTCAAGACTAATTTTCCAATTAAGAATGTTCTCAGGAAACCTGAAATGTCAGGAAGGATGGCTAAATGGGCAGTGAAGCTTAGTGCTTATGATATAAGATATGAACCAAGGACTGCCATCAAATCCCAAGCCTTAGCTGACTTTGTGGCAGATTTTAGTAGTGATTTACAAAGAGAAGCTGAGTTAGAAGTTCAGCAGCTTGAAGAGACTCAGGATCCTTGGATACTCTTCACTGATGGAGCCTCTAATGTCAAAGGAACAGGACTTGGAATACTACTAAAATCGCCACAGGGGGACATAATACCCCACTCTATAGCTTGTGAGTTCCAGACTACCAATAATGAGGCTGAATATGAAGCCTTGATAGATGGTTTGCAAATTGCCAAGCATATGAGGATCAGGTATCTTGAGGTACATGTAGATTCATTGTTAATTACTAATCACTTTAATGGATCCTATGTTGTTAAAGGTGAAAAGCTAATCAAATACCTAGAGATAGTCAAGGAATTGGCACTCTCTTTTGTTTCTGTTAGGGGGGGATTTTCTAATCCTAAGGATCATGGATCCTCAAGCACTGCCAGGATCACGGATCCTCAAGCACTGCCAGGATCACGGATCCTCAATTCTGTTTGAATTAAGGATCCTCAGAAGACATTGCAGGATCAGGATTCAGGATCCTTGTTGTTATCCTTATATTAACGGTTGCCTCTATTATGTTTAAGTTTGTTTTGCAGGAGTATACGCCTTGGACATGGTCTTGCCGATATTCTTGGGGAATATGCCCTCAATATTCCGCACGTGCATGGCTTTATGAACGTTATGGAGATCGTGGGAAGCTTGCACATTTAGTGGATAGTTAGTTGTTTGAGTTATTTTTAATTTTAAAAGGGGATAACAAGCTTGAATTAGAACACTTGGCTATTTTGGCAAAAACACACACTCGAAACAGCTCTCAATAGCTCTCAACAGTTCATTTGGCGATTTCATACACATTGCACTATAGTGATCCTTGTAACAAGCTTGTTATCATCACGGGTTGTAAAGATCATTTGCTTAATTGTAGTTGGTGATCGGTAGTTTCCATCACCCGAGGTTTTTTATGCCGGAGATCAACTCTTAATCAAGGGCTTTTTACTCGTATAAATCCTTGTGTCACTTGTTCATTTCATTTGAAAACTAGTCATACATTTGTTCATTGTTTCAAGCATCATTCCTCACAACAAAGATTTGGTTACATTATCCTAGCCTGATTTTTTACCAAAACAGATCAGAGAGGTCAAGTTTCCAAGATGACTAGCAAATGTAGTTGTGGTGCAGAAGAAAAATGGAAAATGGAGAGTTTGTGTAGATTACACAGACTTGAATAAAGCTTGTCCCAAAGACCCATTTTCTCTTCCTCATATTGACTCAATGGTGGATGCTACTGCTGGCCATGAGATGTTAACCTTCATGGATGCATCCCCAGGATTCCAGCAGATCCAAATGGAACCTTCAGACCAGGAGGATACTGCTTTCATGACACCAACAGGTATTTATTGTTATACTGCTATGCCCTTTGGTTTGAAAAAATGCAGGTGCAACATATCAAAGATTGGCGAACATGATGTTCAAAGACAAGCTGGGGGACACTATGGAGGTGTACATCGATGACATGGTAGTAAAATCTAGGAAGGCTGAGGATCACCTCCAGGATATTAAGGGAGCATTTGATATCCTGGATCAATATAACATGAAGCTAAGTGCCATTTTGGAGTGGGGGCAGGAAAGTTTTTAGGATATATGGTGACTAAAAGAGGGATAGAAGCGAGCCCAAAACAGATCAAAGCCATCTTGGATATCAAATCACCTTCCAACATGAAAGATGTACATAGACTGACGGGGCGAGTAGCGGCATTAAACAGATTTATCTCAAGATCCTCGGAAAAATGCAAGGAATTTTATGATATCCTGAAGAAGAATAAGAAGTTCGAATGGGGGGAGAAGCATGAAGCAGCCTTGCAGGATTTGAAGCAGTATCTTTCAACCGCACCTCTATTGATGAAGCCTGAGGATGGTGAACCATTATCCCTGTATCTTGCAGTATCAGGGAGTGTAGTAAGTGCTGTCCTTGTAAAGGATCATGAAGGTCAGCAGTATCCTATCTATTATGTTAGCAAAAGTTTATTTGATGCTTAAACTAGATATTCTCATTTAGAAAAACTAATATTAGCCCTAGTTATGGCATTAACAAAGCTTAGACATTACTTTGAAACACATAGGATTCATGTTAAAACCAATTATCCTGTTAAAAATGTGGTTAGGAAACCAAAGATGTCAGGTAGAATGGCTAAGTGGTCAGTAAAGTTAAGTGCCTATGATCTAGTATATGAACCTAGAAATGCCATAAAGTCTCAGGCTCTAGCTGACTTTGTGGCTGATTTCAGTAGTGATATTCAAAATGAAGTAGACCTAGAAGTTCAACAACTAGGAACCTCATAATCCTGGACATTATATACTGATGGCGCATCTAATGTTAGAGGTGTAGGATTGGGTATACTACTAAAATCGCCACAGGGGGACATATTACCCCAGGCTATGAGATGTGAATTTCCTGCCACTTATAATGAAGCAGAATATGAAGCTTTGATCGCAGGATTAGAGTTGGCTAAAAGCATGAATATTAAGAGTTTGCAAATATATGTTGATTCCTTGTTAATTACTAATCATTTTAATGGATCCTATGCGGTTAAAGGTGAGAAGTTAATCGAGTATCTCGATATTCTCAAAAAATTAGCAGGATATTTCGATGTTTTTACACTTGAACAGGTACCAAGAGAAGATAATGCTGAAGCGGATGCCTTGGAAAACATAGGATCATCAGTCAGGATAACAGAAGGAACCCAAATACCAATACTTCACATCCTATATCCTGCTATGGATCTCTTCAAGACTTAGGATAAGGAGGTAACAAGCATTCAGGATCCTGGTCAGGATCCTGATGAGGATACCAAGTCCTGGACGGCTCCAATCATGAGATATCTCAAGGAAGGACACATCCCTAAGGATGAGAATCCTAAGGCCTTTAGAATGAAGGTATCACGATTCACTATTATAAATAATGTTTTGTACAAGAAATCTCTTGCAGGACCATACATGAGATGCTTGGAGAATCCCGAAGCTAAAGAAGTGCTTCAGGATATACACGAAGGGGATTGTGGTAACCACACTGGGGGCAGGTCATTATTCTCAAAAGTATTAAGAACAGGATACTATTGGCCGACGATGAAGAAAGATGCTGCAGAATATGCTCGAAGATGTGATGCATGTCAAAGGCACAGTAACATATTACATCAACCAGCTGAACCATTATATCCTATAGCTTCCCCTTGGCCATTCATGAAGTGGGGGATGGACATAGTGAGGAAGTTGCCGAAATCTCCAGGAGGAAAAGTCTTTATACTGGCAATGACTGACTATTTTTCTAAATGGGTTGAAGCTGAAGCATTTGTTCAAGTTAGAGACCAAGAAGTAGTATCCTTCATAAAAAGGAATATCTTGACCAGGTTTGGAGTACCAGCCGAGATTATTTGTGACAATGGATCTCAGTTTATAAGTAAGAGGACTACTGACTTTTGCAAGAGTTGGGGAATCAAAATGATCACATCTACTCCAGTACATCCTCAAGCAAATGGACAAGCAGAATCCTCGAACAAGATAATTGTCAACAACTTGAAAAAGAGACTAGGAGCTAAGAAAGGAAGATGGGCAGAAGAACTACCCTTTGTTTTATGGGCTGATAGAACAACAATAAAGAGTGCAACTGGCCAGACTCCATTCTCCTTAGTTTTTGGAGCGGAAGAAGTGATCCCAACAGAAATGGTGATACCTACAGCAAGATCTAACCTCCGGGATCCTGAGCAGAATCCTGAAGCTTTGTGCCAAGATTTGGATACTGTGGATGAGACAAGAGATGCAGCAAAGCTAAGGATGGCAGCATATCAATAGAGGATATCCAGAGCATATAACAAGAATATAAAGACTAGAAGATTCCAAGTTGGGGATTGGGTGTTAAGAAAGGCTTTTCAGAATACTACAAATCCTGCCGATGGAAAGTTGGCTCCAAAGTGGGAAGGACCATATGAGGTTGAATCAGAATCAGGGAAAGGAGCATACCAACTCAAGAGTATGGAGGGGGATATGCTACCAAGATCCTAGAACGCTATACACTTAAAGCTCTATTTCAAGTGAGTTTAGAATTTAATTTCTAACTCAGGATGGTATGAGTTCTATCTCTTTTAATATATTTTGTATTATTTATTCTTTTAAACCCAATACTGACTTAAGCATCGGAGAGGTGTTAGCCAGGCTAACACCCACCTTAGTTTACAGTTGTTTTGAAGTATATGCTTTAGGATATAACTCCAGGATACACACTCGGGATATTTCGAAAGATTAGAGGATTGGCCCCCTCTCTCACGTTTAAGGGATTCTAATCCCTTCACATGTTTAAAGGTATTCACCTTTCTTACGAATTGGGTTTAAACACCCTGCCTGGAGCGCAAGTTATCTAGGGATAGTTCAAGGTAGTGGGACCAGTTCATGTAAAAGTGGCTGACAATTTCGTTACTATTGGCTATATCCTGGATCCTCAAGGTATATGAGGATTGATCACCCTCTCTCATGAAAGGGTATTTTCATACTCTCTAAGGTTTAAAGGTTTTCACCTTTCTGAGTCTTGGAGTTTATACACTCCCGCCTATAGCGCATGAAAATAAGGGTTTATCCCCAGGATATTAAGGGTTTATCCCAAGGATGTTCAGGCTTTATCCACAGAAAAACTAAAGTATGACTATGTTTGCATTCCTAAGTCTTGAAAAATGCTGAACACAGGGGACATACACCATACAATTCAAAGGATGGGTTCAAGTTTTTAAACGTGCACTGGGGACATTCCTAGGATGGAAGATTAGAATCTACTCTCTAAGAGTCTTTGGTATGATCTCTCCTTTTTTATTTTATTTAACTTAAGTTTTCTAAGTTATATGGCAGTATCCTGACCAGGATATCTCTCCGGATACTCTCAGCATATGTTCCCAAGAATGTTCAAAGAAAGCTATTTTCAGAATAAAATTTATGCATTAAAAGTATAACTACAAAGATAAGGTCAAAAGCGAGTTATATTATTAACATGGCAAAAGTTTGTGCTTTTGGTTTCATCTCAAACTGAGATCCATCCAACAAAAGCACAATAACAGTTGAAGGTTTCATCTCAAACCGAGACCCATCCACCTCCAACTGTTATATTATTCAAAAAGCATGCATGAAATATAAATTGTTCAAGTGCAGGAAAAGTAAATTGTTTTAGGATTATAGACCAACATTCAAATTTAAAAAAGTGGGCTCCGGCCTAGGCATCAACATCCATCATCGCCCACTTAGATGCCCTCACACAGCAGCATCTTCACCAGCCTTCTCCGTCCTCTCAGGCTCAGCATCCTGAGCAACATCCTCTCCAGCATCCTCACCAGCATCCTCACCAGCATCCGTCCTAGCATCCTTCTTTTCTCCAGCCTTGTCCACCACCTCTGCTGACTTAGAGGATTCACCAGCCTCAACAGGATACGACACTGCTTTGCCTCCAAGCTCCTTCAACTTTGCCACCCAGGAATCAACCGGCTAGGATGGGCACTCCAGACCTGTCTCCTTGGCCTCATAAGCCATCTTGATGAGAGCTTGTAGCAGAGAGACAACAACTGAGTTTTTGATCCCTTCCCGGAAGGAGACCATGGCCTGTTCGTGCTCCACTTCGACGGCTGACGTGTGCGCGACTACAAATATTTTTATAATGAAATTACACACGAATCGGTTTTAAATTTATAAAAGTGATTATTACTTTAACATCAAAACACACACGAAAGAGGCAAGTGTACCCCGTCATATATGTAGTAAAGTATCGGTAAGAACCAAGTATCGATCCAAGGAAATGGGCGGAGGAATAATACTAGACCTTTGTCACTAAACTACCGATAAAAACATAAGTTGTTTGATTTTTAATAAACTAAAGTAAGCAATAACAAATACTTATAAAACATAATAGATTTCAAATATGAAAATAGATAAATAGCCTTGCTTAATACACAACCAAAGCATGTCAACTAAGTCGGTTTTGGCACTAGAAGCATTTGATCAATTCTCCAATTTTAAGACAATTAGTATCCCTTTCGGGAATCCTAACATGACAATCATTCGGAAAGTTAAAACGATAACACACTTTAACCATCTAAAATTGTTCTTTAACGTGCAATTGATAAATGTCTATGAAAATCTCTTAAAAATAAGTTAGTCATCCGTTAGGAGTTTTCTAACCGCACTTAATCAAGGAAAGCGACACCGATAAACACAATGCAACCACCGAGACAAGCATAAACTAGATTAAATCACAACCGAGTTCATTTTACAAATCTTGCACATAAATTCACCAAGATAGCAATTTTGGCCTAAACTACTAACTAAGCTAACAAATCATGGCAAGAATTTATAACGACACCATTTAACCCGTTAAGGTCCTTATGTGACGGCAAGCTTTCTTGATTAACAATAATTACATTTTATTAAATCACTAACCATTTCTAGTATCATGATGCACACATTTTAACCAAGCTAAACAAGTTAACCAAGTTTAAAGTTTACTAATACATGATTAATTAAGCTTCATTTTTCAACTATCTTAACTAACCAAATACTAATCATCCAACACAATTACTTATAATCAAGAAATCAATATCAATAACAAGGTTGCAAACTAATCATCAAAGATTAACATAGAAAATACTTCCAAATGTCATTACAAACAAAGATTAACACACTAATGGTTATAATCAAGCAAGGAATTGTTGTGTTTTTGCCCAAAGGCTACAATAATACATAAATATTAATCTAAATGCTTGAAAGATTAACAAAATTATGGAAAGATTAGAAAACCAAACCATAAACAAGCATAAGATTAAGAATCTGGAAGATAACGAAGCTAATCGGCACAATGTGGCTTGAATCCGGGTGAAAGCAGAACCCTCCGGAGCCTGAAAATCGCCAGAATCGCTTCCAAAATGTCCAGTGTTACGAGCAGAATGTTTCTGCAGGTTTTTATATTTTTTCGGTTTCGCACGGTCGTGCGTCCTGTTGCACGACCGTTCACTTTAAGCAATTATTGTAGGTATGGTGCACCATACTGCATGACGTCACAGATCTTGACTAGTCTTCGGTCTCGCACGACCGTTCTTCAGATGGCACGGTAGTTCGTTTCCGGGTTCTTGTTGCACGCCTAGTCGCACTGGTCGTTCAGTTCCGAGGTTTGGCTGGATCATCGGATACGCACGGGGTGCAAGATATGGAACGCCCGTGCATCACCGGGATGGCCTTGAATGCCTCGCATGCTGAGTCGCACCCTCGTTCATCGTCGGACTAATTTTCATTTGTCAGAGATGCACGGTCGTGCATTAGGTCGCACGACCGTTCCACACGCCCAGGTCAGTTTTCTTAACAGAATGTTCGCAGCTTCGTCATTTTGTCCGGAAAGTCCTCGTTTTCGCTATCATCTTGTCTGGTATGCTATTTTAGGTCTGTAAACAAAAGTGTAGATGATTAAGCATCCGAATGACGGTTTTACGGCCGAAAACACATAAAATAGGGGTAAAACGGGGGACTAAAATATGTGTAAATTAGTGAATATCAAATCTCCCCATGCTTGAACCTTGCTTATCCTCAAGCAAGCTAAACTAAAATGTAATAAAAGATAGAATCAAAAAAGAACGATAATTTACACAATATTTTATTGAAACTACTACAAATGGTTAGCCGGTTTTTCGAAAGACAACATTAATAGACTCAAACCCAACAAGCATATGCAAATATATAGCGACAACCAAAAAGCCGTGACTTCACATTTAATTGACTCAACATGTTAATCTTCACACAACTCACAATGTTCACACACACTCGGTTTTATTTATGAAACATACATAAAATGTGTACGTGCAAACACTCAACGCCTCGTCAATGAAATGTGTAATATCATAAGCTTGTCATAAGATCTCGTCTCCACCAACTAACATGCGAAAAAGTGTAAATCAAGAGGTCATTACGGGTTATAACGTTAGGCTTGGGCGAAGGGTATGGAAATGGATATTTAAAGTGGTGAAAATGGATAAAACTCGGTAGTAGCGTTTAACTAGCAACAAACAATACAACTATACATACAAATTCCTTAAAAAAGGCGACTATTGCGCAATCGAGCTCATCAACTATATTTTAACATTTAAGCATTCAAAATTGCTCGATTTTCGTCGACTTCACCCTATTTTAGGGTGTTTTATTTTCTGTTTTTTTTTCAAGAAACTAGAAACAAAATAAACAATAAACTACAACAAATGCTAGTTAAACGATTATTTTAACCGAGTTTCAACACTAAAAAGGTTTAAAACATAAAAAGGCTAAATTTGGCTAAGTGGGCGATAATGTGGGTAAACAAAGGTAAACGGGAAGGCTCGACATGGTTAATCCTAAAGGGTAATATAAGGTTTACGGGAAGCACCACACAAAGAACAAGGTTTACAACAAAGGGGTAATCTAAGTGCCTATATCACTTCTACAAAATTCCGCAAGTTCATGGTCTTAACAAGCATACTAGTGACAAGTTCTAAATTACACATAACATCCGGCTCACTCCTATATCCGAAATGAACAAATATATAATAATATCAAGGCTCAAATATGCTCACGTAACGGAAGGAATGGGTAAAAGTGTGAAAACTATCATGCAAGTCTTTCTTTGTTTGTCACACTTTCCGGTTTCCTTTTTCAAAAATATTTTGCTTGTCGAGTTTTTATCAAGTCCGAAGCTTTCTAAAACACAACCAACCGGTTTATTTACTAAAATATATACACAATACATGTATTTTTGAATGATTTTTCTGATTTTCTGATTTTTTTTATATATATGAGGACAAACAAAGTTAACAAAGTTAACCCCCTCCCCACACTTGAACTTCGCATTGTCCCCAATGCGAGACCCAAAATATAGAGAAAAGGATAATAGTACTCCCCTCAATCTATCCCCGTGAGGCAACTCAACAATCACTCCCATCGCCTTCAGTGACCTAATGTCAACATAAACACCCTCGGTTATCAGAGTGAGACCCTGAAGTACCTCGTCAGTCATCAAATCCAGATTATAAGCAATTTCGGTCACGTACTGACCGTCGTGGATTTGACTGTTGGGTTTCTGCCCCGAGCACTTCACGAAGTATTCAGCCATCCTTGCGGCTAGGTTGATATGGACTCCCTCAACCAGCGCATAGAGAAAAATAAAATCTGGTGTTGGACAGTTCCCAAGACTGTCCATGCGCCCGCAAATTGTGTGGCTAAACACATGATGCATCACTCGCACCAAAGGATCTCTCAGTCGTGAAGCCTTCGACATTCTTGGGTCGTAAGGGTCACCTATAGCATTTTCAGCCCAAAACTGGTTTCGAGCTGCATCAGATGGAAAAGTGAACTGATCCGTGAAGACATCGGAATCCATGTCTTCTCTTGTGTAAATCCTGAGCTTCCTACCCAATCGACTCACCGTCCAACTATGCCATTTTCTACCCAACCGGAAAGCTATCCGCTCCTTGTAGCGGAATTTGGGCCTTCTATGAGCAACTGGTTTTTCATAGGCATAAGTTGAAAAGAACTCTATTGTCAGCTCAAGGTAGACGGGTCGGTTGATAGATATTAAGTGGGCAAGTGGGAAAGTGAGCATGCTGTCAAGTCTGTCACTTTGGTTTAGCTCCCCCATAACTTCCCAATCCAGCCACCTAGGGACTCCGAATTGCCCTCTCCTTGCCCGTAAGGCGTCCCGCCTCGGGATACAAAGAGCCTCTCGCTCATCTTCGGGATTAAATTGCAGAAAAGGATGGTCCATATGTATGAGACATATCGTTAGAAAGATGGGATCAGGAAAAATTTTAATCGAAAACAGCCGAGCAGACAGTTATGAAGAATCTGTGAATCTGATCTGGGCCTGTGGCACGGTCGTGCGTCGTCGAGAACAAGTACCAGTGGCCCAAATCTGTCGGAACTGCACGGCGTGCAACCAACGGCACCACCGTGCAACACCGACCAACAAGCAGATATCATGAATCATCCGGAATGGCACGACCGTTCCATCCAAGGAACGTCCGTGCGACACCTGTTCTGTAGATTTCAAAAACCTGAACTATGAATAGCCTGATTTTCTCAAAATCAACACGTTTTTTGTACAAACAGGGATCGGAAACTTAACCAGATGTTCACGATACGAATGGTTCTTGCAAGGGTTTGGGTTTCGCTTGTATTTATGAAGGGAACCCTAAAAATCCTTGAAGAAACGGATGAATCTACCCTAGAAAGCGGAAAAACAGAAAAACTACAAGAAGGAACGTACCGTGCGAAGACGTGTGTGAAACTGTGCGAAGAACTGTGCGATTTTGAAGTGATATCGCTCTGGAATGGCTGCAGATGGTTAGGGTTCGCGAATGAAGGGAAAAGAAGCAGATGGGGGTTTTTATATTGTGCAAAAGACCAAACTGCCCCTGCCTCTCGCACGGTCGTGCGACAGCTCGCACGGTCGTGCGTCACCTACATTTTTCAAACCTGTAGCATGTTCTCGGAGATGCACTGTTAGGGGAGGATTTCTCAATGATCAGTGATCCTCATTTACTGTTGGGTTTAGTGATCCTCAATTCTGTCGGAAGTTGTGATCCTCAGAAGTGTTGCAGGATCAGGATCATGGATCATCATAAGGATCCTTGTACTAACGATTGTCTACTTTGAATTCGAAACTGTTTTGCAGGAGTACCAGCTTGGACTTGGTCTTGGCGATATTCCTGGAGTATATTCTATGTTTATTCCGCACGTGCCTGGCCAAAAGTGGACGTTATGGAGTCGTGGAGGACTCGCACCATTTGCGGAATGTTAGTTAGTGTAGATATTTTCCATTTTTAAAGGGGTAGCGAGCTAATTAGAAAACACTTGGCTATTTTTGGCTACACACACACTCGTACAACTGCTCTCACCTGTTCTCGTTAATTCACTTGGCGATTGCACACTTTTTTACACAATACACTATAGTGATCCTTGTACTTAGCTCGCTATCATCCGAAGTTGTAATATATTTTCTTGTTTAATTTGAGTTGGTGATCGGTAGTTTCCATCACCCGAGGTTTTTTATGCCGGAGATCATTCATTGATCAAGGGATTTTTCCTCGTATAAATCTTTGTGTCACTTGTTCATTTCATTTCTGAGTGATCCTTATTGTTGTTCATCAATTCAAGCATCATACCCCATAACAGAAAGCTTGGTTGCATTGTCATCGCTTGATTTTTGACCAAAACAGTTTGGCGCCCACCGTGGGGCAATTGGTGCTTCATTCCTAAGAAAATTCATACTTTTGTGGTCATTTCGGTTCGTTACAACCAGGCAGATGGCTTCCTCAACGAAGAACACTTCAAGCTTAATGCCGTCATTCAGTTCTTCACAAGGCGTTCCTCCTTTGCCTCCACCACCTTCTGGATCCTAGAAGAATGCTGCGAAGAAACAAACCCCCATTTTCACAAAACCACCAACTTCTTCTGTTTCAACTAATCCTACTACTAATGATCTTTATGCTCTGATTTTGCAGATGAGGAATCATGCACAAGAGCAGGAAAAAACCAACGAAAGGATCCTCCGGGAGATCGATGAGATCAAGAAACAGAAGAAATCAGTGGAGGATAACTCTCCTCTGATGCCAAGATCGCAGAACTTCGACACCCCAGTCATAACTTCCCAACACTCAGCAGTTCCGGACGTGCAATACTTGGGTGAATTACCAGGAAGGCGTTATGGAACAACATCCATGAGTCGGCCTTTGGCTCTCACTTCCAGCCTCAAGGATCCTCTTCTCAGCATCAGGGATACTTCACATCAGAAGGATATATGGGAATGCATGCAGTCTAGGGATCCTCCCGGGTCCAAGGATCCTCCCAGGTCCAAGGATCCTCCCTTGTCCCAGGATCCTCTCTGGTCCCAGGATCCTCTCTGGTCCCAGGATCCTCTCTGGTTCCAGGATCCTTTCAGGTTCAAGGATCATCCCAACTTCAAGGATCCAACGTCCTTCAGGATCAAGGATTCTTGAGAAGTATGCAGCCTCAGAGCTTGGACGTTCATCAAGGATACTTCATACCAATGCAGACCATTGCTCCCTCTGGTCCTTCAATCATGCTAGAGTCTCGTCAATATGGATACACATCTGGAATTCCAAACACGAATCCCGTGGGAGGTAACACTTTCAATAATTTATACAACACTAACCATGGCTTAATGCAGGATACAGGTATCAATGAAACTGCATGATGGTAGCCATAAGATATCTCGTTTTGCACCACCCTTATGTGATGCTGAGATACCCAAAAGATTCCAGATACCATCCATGAAACTGCATGACGGTTCAACGGATCCAGAAGAGCATGTAGCTCAGTACAGGGAGAGGATGGGGATCAATCCAATTCCTGAAAGGTTAAAAGAAGCATGTCTATGCAAGGGATTTGGATCCACACTCACAGGATCTGCTCTTAAATGGCTGCTAAGTCTTCCCCCTTACTCTATTACTTCATTTGCTAATCTAGTTAATTTGTTTAATAGTCAATTTTCTTGTAGGAGGAAATTTGAACGATTAACTAGTGATTTATATAGGGTAACTCAAGGTCAAAATGAATCACTTAGAGATTACATCACTAAGTTTAGTAAAGAATCCTTAGATATTCCTAACTTGGATATTGCTACGGCTGTAGAAGCCTTTAAAATGGGATTGCTTAGGGATTCAATGTTCTATGATGATCTTGTTATGACCCCTTGCAGGAATCTTGATGAAGTAAGAACCAGGGCCCTTAGGTTCATCCGCTTAGAGGATGACAAAAGGATCCAGGATAGATTGACAGGATCCTCAAAACAGGAGAAGCAAGGATCCTACTTCAGGAATAACAAATCAAAGTCTTACAATAGACCTGATAACCAGAACGTGCATGCAGTAGAACAAGAAGAGGATGATGAGGATTATCCTCCTATTTCTGAATACTGTTTTTCTGTTGATAACAACGAACTAATCCTTGTGATGCAGAATCTAGGTGAGAAAGCTAGGTGGCCAAGGAAGAGTGATAAACCAGCTGCTACAAAGGATAAATCCAAGTGGTGTGCTTATCATGAAGATTTTGGGCATCTCACTGAAGAATGCATCGCACTGAGAAAGGAAATTGGTTACTTGTTGAGCAAGGGGCATTTGAAAGAGCTTTTGGGATGAACGAAGTCAAGGATCCAGGATCCTGAAAGGATCCCGGAAAGGGCCCTGCTCCTCCAGTAGATGCACAAGTCATAAACTTCATATCCGAAGGATCAGACATTTGTGGTACCTCCTTTTCAGCAGCAAAAAGACATGCTAAGGAAACCAAGATGGACAATGGAGACAGACCCGTTCGGACCACCGTTGTCTCCCAGGATAAAGTCATAACTTTTGATGAGGATGATCGTGTTGATGTCCAGGATCCTCATCATGATGGTCTTGTAATTACATTGTTTATTTCTAACCACTTTGTTCGCAGGATCCTTATAGATGGAGGAAGCTCTGTGAACATCATCCAGCTTGATGTCCTCAAGAAGATGAATATCCCGGAGTCTGATATTATCCCAAGATCCTCAGTACTTGTGGGATTCAGTGGAGAAACTAAGAATACATTGGGGGACATCAAACTCCCAATCTATATTGAAGGATTGCATTCTTATCAGAAGTTTTGTGTTATTGATTGCTTATCATGTTGTAATGTTATCCTTGGCAGGCCGTGGATACATGACATGAAGGCGGTCCCATCCACCTATCATCGGTGTGTAAAGCTTCCAAGTCCATGGGGAGTGGTGAAAATTGAGAGTGATCAACAAGAGGCTAAAAATTGTTATACATCTTCAATGAAGCCAGCCTCAAGACCAAGGGAGCAATAGCAATTAAAGTATCCTTCAAGAGATGTCTTGGAGGCAAGAGAACAGGATTTGAAAGAAATCCTCATCGATCCTGAGGATCCTGAATCCATGATCTTTATAGGATCAGGGATCCTTAGCGACATCGAACAGGAGCTAATATCCTTCCTTAAGAGAAGGAAATCCCCCTTTGCCTGGAAACATGAAGACATGACAGGTATATCTAAGGATGTAATTACTCACAAACTTGGCATTGACAGGTCATTCAAGCCAATTCATCAAAAGAGGAGGAAGTTTGCACCTGAAAGGAATGCTATTATCCAGGAAGAGGTAGACAAACTACTTCGGGCAGGTATGATAAGAGAGGTTAAGTATCCAAGATGGTTAGCCAATGTGGTTGTTGTTCAAAAGAAAAACGAAAAGTGGAGGGTATGTGTCGATTTTACTGACTTAAACAAGGCATGTCCCAAGGATCCTTTCCCATTACCCCTCATTGACTCCATGGTGGATGCTACCGCGGGTCATGAGTTGTTGACTTTTATGGATGCTTCATCTGGATTTCAACTAATTCAGATGGAACCATCTGATCAAGAGGATACAGCCTTTATGACCCCAACAGGTATATACTGTTATATTGCTATGCCATTTGGATTAAAGAATGCAGGTGCCACTTATCAAACGCTAGTCAATATGATGTTCAAGGAGCAAATTGGACATACTATGGAAGTCTATATAGATGACATGGTGGTCAAGTCCAAGAAAGCTGAGGATCACCTTAGAGACTTGGAGGAAGCGTTCAATATCCTTGACAAATTTAATATGAAACTTAATCCTTCCAAGTGTCATTTTGGTGTTAAGGCAGGTAAATTCTTAGGTTATATGGTGACCAAAAGGGGCATTGAAGCAAGTCCAGAACAAATCAAGGCTATTGTGAATATCAAATCTCCTGCCAATGCTAAAGATGTGCAAAGATTGATAGGAAGGATCGCGGCCTTGAACAGATTCATATCCAAATCCTCAGAAAAGTGCAAGGAATTCTATGACATCCTGAGGAAGAACAAGAAATTTGAATGGACTGAGAAGCATGAAAGTGCCCTCAAAGCTCTTAAGGATTACCTATCCTCAGCCCCTGCCTTGATGAAACCAGAAAAAGGGGATGTATTATCCTTGTACCTAGCAGTATCCTCAAAAGCAGTAAGTGCGGTCCTTGTTAAGGATCACCAAGGTACACAACATCCTGTCTATTATGTAAGTAAGAGTTTACTTGATGCTGAATCCAGGTATTCACACTTAGAAAAACTTATCGTTGCATTAATTATGGCATCTACTAAATTAAGACATTATTTTGAGACACATGTCATTATTGTTAAAACTAATTTTCCGATTAAGAATGTTCTCAGGAGACCTGAAATGTCAGGAAGGATGGCTAAGTGGGCAGTGAAGCTGAGTGCATATGATATACGATATGAACCAAGGACTGCAATCAAATCCAAGCCTTAGCTGACTTTGTGGCAGATTTTAGTAGTGATTTGCAAAAGGAGGCTGAATTAGAAGTCCAACAGCTTGAAGAAACCAAGGATCCTTGGGTACTGTTCACTGATGGATCCTCCAATGTAAACGGAACAGGGCTTGGAATACTACTAAAATCGCCACAGGGGGACATAATACCCCACTCCATAGCTTGTGAATTTCAAACTACCAACAATGAGGCTGAATATGAAGCCTTGATAGCTGGTTTGCAAATCGCTAAGCAGATGAGAATAAGAGATAGTCAAAGAATTGGCACTCTCTTTTGTATCCTTTACTTTGACATAGGTACCAAGGGAAGAGAATGCAGAGGCTGATGCATTAGCTAATCTAGGATCATCCTTGAAGATCCCGGAGGATACAAGGATCCCTATTATCCATATCCTGACCCCTGCTATCGAGGACCATGTAGCTATGGAGATAGGAGAGGATTCTGCAGTCATCCCTAGTGATGATACTCAATCTCATTCAGGATCATGGATCCTCCCAATCATGAGATACATACAACATGGAGAAATTCCTACAGGAGAAAACCCAAGGGCTTTCAAAACTAAGGTATCTCAATTTACAATATTGAATAATATGTTGTATAAACAGTTAGGGGAGGATTTCTTACTGACCTATGATCCTCAAGTGTTATCCTGTTTGGTGATCCTTACTTCTGTGACAATTAGTGATCCTCAGAAGTACTTCAGGATCAGGATCATGGATCATCCTAAGGATCCTTATACTAATGATTGTTCACTTTGAATTCGGTATTGTTTTGCAGGAGTACCGGCTTGGACTTGGTCATGGCGATATTCCTGGAGCATATTCCCTTCAATTCTGAACGTGCTTGACCATTGTGAACGTTATGTAGAACGTGGGGAGAAGGCATGAAATGCGGACAGTTAGTTAGGCTAGATATTTTCTAATTTTAAGGGGGTAGCGAGCTATTTTTAAAAACACTTGGCTATTTTTGGCTACACACACTCGTACAACTCCACTCACCAGCTCTCGGCAAAACACTTAGCATTTTTCATACATTTCTACACGATACACTATAGTGATCCTTGTACTTAGCTCGCTATCATCCGAAGTTGTAAAAGGATTATTGTTTAATTTGAGTTGGGGATTGGTAGTTTCCATCACCCGAGGTTTTTTATGCCGGAGATCATTCATTGATCAAGGGCTTTTTCCTCGTATAAATCCTTGTGTCTCCTGTGCAATTCATTTCTTAGTGATCCTCATTGTTGTTTACCAATTCAAGCACCATACCCCGTAACAGAGAGTTTGGTTGCATCATCCTCGTCTGATTTTTGACCAAAACAGTTTGGCGCCCACCGTGGGGCAATTGGTGCTTCATTCCTAATAAAATTCTCATTTTTGTGATCATTTCGGTTCGTTACATCCAAACAGATGGCTTCATCGTCAAAGAACACTTCCAGTGCGGTGTCTGCAGTCAATTCATCCCAGGGCATTCCACCTTTGCCTCCACCACCTTCTGGACCTCAGAAAAATGCCGAGAAGAAACCAACTCCCATTTTCTCAAAACCTCCAACTTCTTCTGCTTCTTATACTCCCACTACTAGTGACTTGTTTACTCTGATTTTGCAGATGAAGGAGCATATACAGCAGCAGGATAAGACCAATGAAAGGATTCTTAGAGAAATTGGAGACATCAAGAAACAGAAGAGATCAGCAGAGGATCATTACCCACTGATGCCCAGATCTTTGAATTTCGATACTCCGGTTATAACTTCTCAGCCTTCAGTGGTTCCAGACGTTCAATACGTGGGAGGACCAAAAGGAGTGCATTACGGATCATCAGCAATGATTCAGGCTTCAGGGTCATACTTCCAACTAGCAGGATCCCATCCTCAGCATATAGGATCCTTCGTAAGCTCAGGAGGATACTCAGGAGCGCAGCAGATTCAAGGGTTCTGGCCGTTTCAAGGATCCTCCCAGGTTCAAGGACCCTCTCAGTTTCAAGGATCCTCCCAGGTTCAAGGATCTTCCTACGTCCCAGGATCCTCCCAGGTTCAAGGATCCTCTCAGTTTCAAGGATCCTCCCAGGTTCAAGGATCCTCTCAGTTTCATGGATCCTTCTAGATTCCGGGATCCTTAAGGAGTTTGCAATCAGGGAGTTCCGATATCCATCAGGGAGATTTTATTCCAATGCAGACCATTGCTTCTACTGGTCCATCGGTCATTCCAGAGCCCCAACAATATGGATTCACATCCGCTCTTCCTAATTTGAACCCAATGGGAGGTAGCACTTTCAATAATTCTTATACCACTAACCATGGCCTTATGCAGGATACAGGTATCAATCATGCCATGGCCAGAGAATTGCAAAAGTTAAAGGATATGATATCAAGTGTCCCAGGAGTGGTCAAGCCTATCCCGGAGATTGCAGATGGGAGCCACAAGATATCTCGTTTTGCACCACCAATCTGTGATGCTGAGATACCCAAGAGGTTCCACGTGCCTACCATGAAGTTGTATGACGGTTCAACAGATCCTGAAGAACACATAGCACAGTACAGGGAAAGGATGGAGATCAATCCCATCCCAGAAAGGTTAAAGGAAGCATGTCTGTGCAAGGGATTTGGATCCACTCTTACTGGACCGGCTCTTAAATGGCTGCTAAGTCTTCCCCCTTACTCTATTACCTCGTTTGCTAATCTAGTTAACCTATTTAATAACCAGTTTTCTTGTAGTAGAAAATTTGAGCGTTTAACTAGTGATCTGTATAAGATAACCCAAGGTCATAATGAATCATTAAGGGATTATATCACTAAATTTAGTAAAGAATCCTTAGATATTCCTAACCTGGATATAGCTACGGCTGTTGAAGCCTTTAAAATGGGATTGCTTAGGGATTCATTATTCTATGATGATCTTGTTATGACACCATGCAGGAATCTAGATGAGGTAAGAACCCGGGCCCTTAGGTTCATCCGGCTAGAGGATGACAAAAGGATCCAGGAGAGGTTAGCAGGATCCTCAAAGCAAGAGAAGCAAGGATCCTCATTCAAGAACAACAAGTTCAGATCCTATAACAAATCTGATAACCAGAATGTGCATGCTGTTGAACAAGAAAAGGATGATGAGGATTATCCTCCAATTTCTGAATATTGTTTTTCTGTTGATAACAATGAACTAATCCTTGCGATGCAGAATTTAGGTGATAAAGCTAGATGGCCCAGGAAAAATGACAGACCAGCTGCAACTAAAGATAAGTCAAAGTGGTGTGTATATCATGAAGATTTTGGGCATCTCACAGAAGAATGCATCGCACTGAGAAAAGAAATTGGATATTTGTTGAGCAAGGGGCACTTGAAAGAATTATTGGGGAGAAAGAAGTCATGGACTCAGGATCCTGAAAGGATCCCAGAGAAAGCTCCAGCCCCTCCAGCAGATGCACAAGTTATAAACTTTATTTCTGGAGGATCAGACATTTGCAAAACATCCTTCTTTGCAGCTAAAAGGCATGCAAAGGAAACCAAGATGGATAATGGAGATAGACCCATTCGAACATCCAGTGTCTCCAAAGGAAAAGTCATAACTTTTCATGTGAATGATCGTGTTGACATTCAGGATCCTCATCACGATGGTTTGGTTATCACTCTTTTTATTTCTAACCATTTTGTTCACATGATCCTTATAGACGGAGGAAGCTCTGTGAACATTATCCAGCTTGATGTCCTCAAGAAGATGAATATTCCTGAATCCGATATCATACCAAGATCCTCTGTTTTCGTGGGATTCAGTGGCGAGACTAAGAATACTCTGGGGGACATTAAACTCCCAATCTATATCGAAGGCCTACATTCATACCAAAAATTTTGTGTTATTGACTGTTTATCTTGTTGTAATGTTATCCTTGGCAGGCCTTGGATACATGACATGAAGGCAGTCCCATCCACTTATCATCAATGTGTGAAGCTTCCTAGTCCTTGGGGAATAGTGAAGATTGATAGTGATCAGCAAGAAGCTAAGAACTGCTACACCTCATCAATGAAACCAGCCTCAAAGTCAAGGGAGCAATAGCAATTAAAGCATCCTCCAAGGGATGTCTTGGAGGCAAGAGAGCAGGATGTAGTAGAAATCCTTGTGGATCCTGATGATCCTGAATCTAAAGTTTATATAGGATCAAGGATCCTTGGCGAAATGAAGGAAGACCTCAAATCCTTCCTCAAAAGGAGAAAGACTACCTTTGCATGGAAACACGAAGACATGACAGGTATATCTAAAGATATAATAACTCACAAACTTGGCATTGATAGGTCCTTCAAACCAATCCATCAAAAGAGGAGGAAATTTGCACCAGAAAGAAATGCCATTATCCAGGAGGAGGTAGAGAAATTACTCCGAGCAGGTATGATTAGAGAGGTCAAGTATCGAAGATGGTTGGCCAATGTGGTTGTTGTTCAAAAGAAAAACGGAAAGTGGAGGGTATGTGTCGATTTCACTGATTTAAATAAGGCATGTCCCAAGGATCCTTTCCCATTACCCCACATTGACTCCATGGTGGATGCAACTGCGGGTCATGAACTGTTAACTTTTATGGATGCTTCATCTGGATTTCAACAAATTCAGATGGAACCATCCGGTCAAGAGGATACAGCCTTTATGACTCCAACTGGTATATACTGTTATATTGCTATGCCATTTGGACTAAGAAATGCAGGTGCAACTTATCAAAGGCTAGTGAATATGATGTTCAAGGATCAGATTGGACAAACTATGGAGTTTTACATAGACGATATGGTGGTAAAATCCAAAAAGGCTGAGGATCACCTAAGGGACTTGGAGGAAGCGTTCAATATCCTTGACAAATATAACATGAAACTTAATCCTTCAAAATGTCACTTTGGTGTTAAAGCAGGTAAATTCTTAGGATATATGGTGACAAAGAGAGGCATTGAAGCCAGTCCAGAACAAATCAAAGCTATAGTGAACATCAAGTCCCCTGCCAATGCTAAGGATGTTCAGAGGTTAACAGGCAGGATTGCAGCTTTAAACAGATTCATATCCAAATCCTCAGAAAAGTGCAAGGAATTCTATGATATCCTAAGGAAGAACAAGAAATTCGAGTGGACTGAGAAGCATGAAAGTGCCCTAAGAGCTCTTAAGGATTACCTATCCTCGGCCCCGGCCTTGATGAAACAAGAAAAAGGAGATGTGTTATCCTTATATCTTGCGGTATCCTCAAAAGCAGTAGGTGACGTCCTTGTTAAGGATCACGAAGGTACACAACATCCTGTCTATTATGTAAGTAAGAGTTTACTTTATGCTGAATCCAGGTATTCACACTTAGAAAAACTTATCCTTGCATTAATTATGGCATCTACTAAATTGAGACATTATTTTGAAACTCATGCCATTATTGTCAAAACTAATTTTCCAATTAAGAATGTCCTCAGGAAACCTGAAATGTCAGGAAGGATGGCTAAGTGGGCAGTGAACCTTAGTGCATATGATATAAGATACGAGCCCAGGACAGCCATTAAATCCCAAGCATTAGCTGACTTTGTGGCAGATTTCAGTAGTGATTTGCAAAATGAAGCTGAATTAGAAGTCCAACAGCTAGAGGAGACCAAGGATCCTTGGATACTCTATACTGATGGATCCTCAAATGTCAAAGGAACAGGGCTCGGAATACTACTAAAATCGCCACAGGGGGACATAATACCCCACTCTATAGCTTGTGAGTTCCAAACTACTAACAATGAGGCTGAATATGAAGCCTTGATAGCTGGTTTGCAAATTGCTAAGCATATGAGGATCAGGTATCTTGAGGTACATGTAGATTCTTTGTTAATCACTTTAATGGATCCTATGCTATTAAAGGTGAAAAGCTAACCAAATATTTAGAGATAGTCAAAGAATTGGCACTCTCTTTTGTTTCCTTTAGTTTGACACAGGTACCAAGGGAAGAAAATGCAGAAGCTGATGCATTGGCTAATCTAGGATCACCTTTGAAGATCCCGGAGGATATAAGTATCCCCATTATCCATATCCTTGCTCCTGCCATCGAGGATCATGTGGCTATGGAAATAGGAGAGGATTCTACAATTATCCCTAGTGAGGATACTCAATCTCATTCAGGATCATGGATCCTCCCAATCATGAGATACTTACAACATGGAGAGATTCCTACAGGAGAAAACCCTAGGGCTTTCAAAATTAAGGTATCTCAATTCACAATTTTAAATAATATGTTGTATAAACGATCTCTTGCCGGACCATATTTAAGATGCATTGAGGATCCTGAAATCCAAGAAGTTTTAAAAGACTTCCATGAAGGAGATTGTGGAAACCACACTGGGGGCAGGGCATTATTCTCAAGGATCCTGAGGACAGGATACTATTGGCCAACTATGAAGAGAGATGCTGTGGAGTATGCTAAGAAATGTGATCCTTGTCAGAGACACAGCAATATCCTTCATCAACTAGCTGAATTTTTGCATCCTATATCCTCCTCTTGGCCATTTATGAGATGGGGTATGGATATAGTTGGTAAGCTCCCTAAGGCACCTGGTGGAAAAGTATTCATGCTTGCTATGACTGATTACTTCTCCAAGTGGATAGAGGCTGAAGCTTTTGCCCAAGTCAGAGAAAAGGAAGTTATATCCTTCATTAAAAGAAATATTATAACTAGATTTGGTATTCCCTCTGAAATTATATGTGATAATGGTTCCCAATTTATTGGGGGCAGAACTACTAACTTTTGTGACAGCTGGGGGATTAAGATGATAACATCAACACCAGTCCACCCACAAGCTAATGGTCAGGCAGAATCATCCAATAAGATCATCATCAACAATTTGAAGAAGAAGCTTGGATCCAAGAAAGGGAAATGGGCAGAAGAACTACCTTATGTGCTTTGGGCTGATAGGACAACTCCTAAGAATGCTACAGGCCAAACTCCATTCTCTTTGGTATTTGGGGCAGAATCAGTGATCCCTACAGAAATGGTGGTTCCAACTGCTAGAACAAGTATTCGTGATCCTGAGGAAAATGATGAGAACTTGGTTTAAGACCTGGATACTATAGAAGAACTCAGCGATTTGGCAAGGATAAGGATGGCAAGTTATCAGCAAAGGATGGCTGGTGCTTACAACAAAAATGTCAGGATCAGGAAGTTCCAAATTGGTGATATGGTGTTGAGGAAAGCATTTCAAATTACCACCAATCCTGCTGATGGAAAGTTGGCACCAAAATGGGAAGGCCCTTACTTGATTGAAGCTGAGGCAGGAAAGGGGGCATATCGATTGCTAACAATGGAAGGTGATTTGATACCCATGGCCTGGAATGCTGTCCATTTAAAGAAATACTTTATATGATAAGGACCTATGATCCTCACATGATAAGTATCCTTGAAGGATCCTTAGAGCACAGATGATCCTCATTTTGGTAACATTCTAATCTCAAACTATTTCATTTCCTTACTTTCTCACATAAGGATAAGGATCTTGCATCCTTTATCCCCCTTTCACGTGATTCTGAGTTTTGAAGGTTCAGGTACTCTTAGCAAAAGGATGGTTATCCACAAAAGCAACCAGTTACTTGGGTTTGACCCCAGTTATTTGGGCCTGACCCCAGTTCCGCTAGTAGCGCACGATGATCCTGGTATAGTTCATGGCAGTGGGACCAGTACTCGTTTTAGGGGCTGATAATTCCATTGTACTGGCTATACCTAGGATCCTACGTATAATGGTAGACGTACCATACATCCGTTCTTAAGGTTTTTAACGTTTTCACGTTAGCTAAGGTTTTGGCATTTTCATGCCACTAAGTTTGGATAGTCGCCAGTTAGGGCCATACTCCAGTTCACACACGATCCTTGGGCTTATCCCCAGTTATCCATGGGCTTGTCCCCAGTTATCCATGGGCTTGTCCCCAGTTATCCTTTGGGCTTGTCCCCAGTTGCTAACTTTTATCTTATATTGGCTTAGTCCCAAGTTATGTTCTATTTCAGGTCTTTGAAGTTAAACAACCAAGGATCCTTGATCCTTACTTCTTACTAGGGTTTGTCTTATGGTTATCCTGGTTATAGTATTAAGGGTTAGGATCCTAACTTGGATCCCTAGGTATGATCCTTAACTATTTTGATTTTATTCATTGTTTATTTGAATAACCCTTGTACTTTGACAACTGAACTCATGATCCTTAAAATATACCACTTTTTGGAATTTTTCAACTATAGGATATTTGATCCTGGATCATATCCTAAATATTTTTTATCTAATTTGTTCAACTTTTCTTATTCAGACAAGTGTATATCAAAGTAATTGAAAATTAAAAGGACAAACAAGGATAACAACACAAGATAAGCCAAAAAAGATTAAAGTTATTTTATTAACAAAAGTTTAACCGACGAAGGTTGTCAAAATTGCCAACCCACGTTTCTACCAGCAAAACGTGGCCCGTCCACATGGGTTGGCAACGGGTGTCCATTGTTTATGCGGTTATAGCAAGTGCAGGAAATCAAAGGCGGCAGGATCACAATGGCTTCATCCCCCAAACAGAGGATCCCTCCACCATTTGTAATCCTACCTATTATCCAAAGGATCCTAGATCCTTAATCCTAAAACTATTGTTCAAATACAAACCAACCATTGTTTAACAAAAACTACCACCAAACCTAAAAAAAATGGGCTCCGACTATGTCTAGAAGTGTCCATCATTGCCCATTGCTGCAGCCTACACCTTCGCTGCATCACCATCTCCAGCTCCACTAGCTTCACCACCATGATCCTTGCCACTGCCTCTAGCCTCGATCGTCAGGATCTCCTCAGCCTCCTCCTCGTCATCCAGCTCAGCCAGCCTTGCCTTCCAGCCTTCCACATCCCAGTTGCTCCTGTCAAAGGCAGGATCCTGAGCTTCTTGGGCCATTTGTAGCTTGGTCTTGTACATGGCTATGGCGGCGGAGACCTTAGCATCCTCCGTGATCTCGCTCTTCTCATAATCAAAATTGATCAGGATTGTAGCTGTCTGAGCTTTGGCATCTTTGAGATCCTTTTGGAGGTCAGCAATCTTAAGATCCTTGAGCAATGCGACTTGTTGGAGGTCAGCAATCTTCTTGTCCTGCTCCTCGACATGCCCAACGTAGTCTTCAATCTCAGCAAATTTCTGCAAAGAAGATAAAGAACAGTTCAAGAACAGGTGATCCTCAAATAAGCTGGATACCTAAAGCAGGGACAAGGATCCTTACATCGTTGAAGTATTCAAGGAACTGGTGGCGGATCAGGGGCAGACCTTGCAGATCCTCAGCTTCAGAGGCTTTTCTTTTCTTGCCACCCCTTCCTTTAACAGGTGCCTTGGGGATCGAAGCAGCTGGGCTGGCAGGAAGCTTCTTCTTGGAGGATCGTACGTTGTCCAGATCGGTCACGCTGAACTTGGAGGCAGATTTTGAAGCTTTTCCAGCACCTGCACATTCAAAGCAAGATAAGTATCCTTATCCTATTTCTATTTAACTATTTAAATCTTTAACTATACAAAAAAACAGGATACTTACTTGACATGGTGACTGAGCCTGAGGATACCTCTTGAGAATCCTGGGTGATTGTCTTGAATGATCTTGTTTCAGGACCGAGTCTTCTAAAAGCAGCAAGCCTTTCCTTGGTAGCAGGAGACGGTATGAGGTGTGAAACAGTGACAGCTGCATAACATAGAACAAAAGGGGGTTAGTGATCCTATCACAAGAGCAAGATTATCTGGTGATCCTTCTCAGGATCCTCTGTCCTACCATGGGTGGACCACTCCCTGGGTAGATCCTTTCCGTTTGGGATAGAGTCTCTTCTGACAAAGAAAAAGCGTCGTTTCCAGTTTGTATCGTTCTTGGTGGCTTTAAAAATGGGGTGTTCTTCACCAGGTTTTCGTTTAAACAAATATCGGTGGGATCCAAACGTTGTGAGATCATACATCTCAGCCAACTCCGACATTCCTAGATCAATCCCTTCCTGCTCGATGATTCTTTCAAGGGTATATAAGACACTCCAGATCATCGGCATAGCTTGGATGTAGGAGATGCCGGTAAGGGAGAAAAAGGATTGGGTAAAGGCTGTAAAAGGATAGGTGTATCCTATGGTGAATGGGGTAACAGGAAAGGCAATCCAAGTTTCAGAGATATAGTCATTCAAAGAAGTGGGATCAAAGGATTTGAAAATGGTGTTCGCCGGGAAACAACAGCGAATTCTATCAATTTGTGGATCGGTGAAACAACAGCGTTCTTTTGCGGAATCTTTGATGATCCCTTAGCTCTTTAAGGGGCTGTTCTTCTTGTGATCCTTGCCCGGTGAGTTTCGGAGCATCATTTTTGACGAGATGATGGTAAAGAAAGAAAAGCAGAGTAAGAGAAGGAAGAAGAGGAAAAGAGAATACCTGAATAAGTCTTCTGATGAGGATTTAAAAAGGAAACGCTCGGATTTAAATGCCCTTTCGCTCTTATCTCTAACTGCCATTTATAATGATGATTTTGCAGGATAAGTCACCTCAGTGACGTCAGGATTCCAACGGCTAGTTCGATCTTAACGGCTATATATCCGTTAGTTTGTTGCGGATAAGATCGACAAAATACAACTCGTTTTTTTACAAAATTACTCCTTATATTTTGGGGGCAATTGTTAGGGGAGGATTTCTTACTGACCTATGATCCTCAAGTGTTATCCTGTTTGGTGATCCTTACTTCTGTGACAATTAGTGATCCTCAGAAGTACTTCAGGATCAGGATCATGGATCATCCTAAGGATCCTTGTACAAATGATTGTTCACTTTGAATTCGGTATTGTTTTGCAGGAGTACCGGCTTGGACTTGGTCATGGCGATATTCCTGGAGCATATTCCCTTCAATTCTGCACGTGCTTGACCATTGTGAACGTTATGGAGAACGTGGGGAGAAGGCATGAAATACGGACAGTTAGTTAGGCTAGATATTTTCTAATTTTAAGGGGGTAGCGAGCTATTTTTAAAAACACTTGGCTATTTTTTGCTACACACACTCGTACAACTGCACTCACCAGCTCTCGGTAAAACACTTAGCATTTTTCATACATTTCTACACGATACACTATAGTGATCCTTGTACTTAGCTCGCTATCATCCGAAGTTGTAAAAGGATTATTGTTTAATTTGAGTTGGTGATTGGTAGTTTCCATCACCCGAGGTTTTTTATGCCGGAGATCATTCATTGATCAAGGGCTTTTTCCTCGTATAAATCCTTGTGTCTCCTGTGCAATTCATTTCTTAGTGATCCTCATTGTTGTTTACCAATTCAAGCATCATACCCCGTAACAGAGAGTTTGGTTGCATCATCCTCGTCTGATTTTTGACCAAAACATAAACGATCTCTTGCAGGACCATATCTAAGATGCATTGAGGGTCCTGAAATCCAAGAAGTCCTAAAGGATTTCCATGATGGAGATTGTGGAAACCACACTGGGGGCAGGGCACTATTCTCAAGGATCCTGAGGACAGGATACTATTGGCCCATTACGAAGAAGGATGCTGTGGAGTATGCCAAGAAGTGTGATCCTTGTCAGAGGCATAGTAACATCCTTCATCAACCAGCAGAACTCTTGCATCCTATATCCTCTTCCTGGCCATTCATGAGATGGGGAATGGATATAGTTGGAAAGCTTCCTAAGGCACCTGGTGGAAAAGTATTCATGCTTGCTATGACTGATTACTTCTCTAAGTGGATAGAGGCTGAAGCCTTTGCTCAAGTCAGAGAAAAGGAAGTTATATCCTTTATTAAAAGAAACATTATTACTAGATTTGGTATTCCTTCTGAGATTATTTGTGATAATGGATCCCAATTTATTGGGAATAGAACCACTAACTTTTGTGACAGCTGGGGGATTAAGATGATAACATCAACACCAGTCCACCCACAAGCTAATGGTCAGGCAGAATCATCCAACAAGATCATCATCAACAATCTGAAGAAGAAGCTTGGATCCAAGAAAGGAAAATGGGCAGAAGAACTACCTTATGTGCTTTAGGCTGATAGGACAACTCCTAAGAATGCTACTGGCCAAACTCCATTTTCTTTGGTGTTTGGGGCAGAATCAGTGATCCCTACAGAGATGGTGGTTCCAACTGCAAGAACAAGCATTCGTGATCCTGAAGAAAATGCTGAAAACCTGGTTCAAGATCTGGATACTATAGAAGAACTTAGGGATTTGGCAAGGATAAGGATGGCCAGTTATCAACAAAGGATGGCTGGAGCTTACAACAAAAATGTCAGGATCAGGAAATTCCAAGTTGGTGATATGGTGCTAAGAAAAGCATTTCAGAATACTACCAATCCTGCTGATGGAAAATTGGCACCAAAATGGGAAGGCCCCTATTTGATTGAAGCTGAGGCAGGAAAGGGGGCATATCGATTGCTAACAATGGAAGGTGATTTGCTACCAAGAGCTTGGAATGCTGTCCATTTGAAGAAATATTTCATGTGATAAGGATCCATGATCCTCACTTGATAAGTATCCTTGAAGGATCCTTACAGATAGATGATCCTCTTTCTGGTAACATTCAAATCTCAAACTATTTCATTCTTTTATTCTCTTATAAGGATAAGGATCCTGCATCCTTTATCCTCCTTTCACCTGATTCTGAGTTTTTAAGGTTCAGGTATCCTTAACTAAGGATTGAGTATCCACAGAAGTATCCAGTTATTTGGGCTAGTCCCCAGTTATTTGGGCTTGACCCCAGTTATTTGGGCTTGACCCCAGTTTGGGCCTGTCCCCAGTTTCGCCAGTAGCGCACGATGATCCTGGTATACTTCATGGAAATGGGACCAGTACTCGCTTTAGGGGCTGACAATTTCATTGTACTGGCTATATTCAGGATCCTACGTATAATGGTAGACGTACCATACATCCGTTCCTAAGGTTTCTAACGTTTTCACGTTAGCTAAGGTTTTGGCATTTTCATGTCACTAAGTTTGGATAGTCGCCAGTGAGGGCCATACTCCAGTTTACATACGATCCTTTGGGCTTGTCCCCAGTTATCCTTTGGGCTTGTCCCCAGTTATCCTTTGCGCTTGTCCCCAGTATATTGGGCTTGTCCCCAGAATTGTTGGGCTTGTCCCCAGTTACTAACTCTTATCCTTTGTTGGCTTAGTCCCAAGTTGTACCTTATTTCAGGTTTTTGGAGATAAATGACCAAGGATCCTTGATCCTTACCTTTTACTAAGGTTTGTCTTTTGGATTATCCTGTTTACAACTGTTAAAGGTTAGGATCCTAACTTGGATTCTCAGGCATGATCCTTAACTATTTTGATTCTATTCATTATTTATTTGAGTAACCTTTATCTTTTGACAACTGAACTTGTGATCCTTAAACTATATAACTTTTCAAAACTAATCGGCTATGGGATATGTGATCCTTGATCATATCCTAAACTTTTTGGGGATATTTCTTAAATTTTTCTTTACTTGATAAGTTTAAACAAAATGAACATCACGACAGTTGGAAAGTAAAATATTAACAAGGATATCAACACATGATAAGCCAAAAAGTTAAAGTTATTTTATTCACAAAAGATTAAACCCTTTAAGGTTGTCAACATTGCCAACCCACGTTTCTACCAGCAAAACATGGCCCGTCCACATGGGTTGGCAAAGGGTGTCCATTGTCTAAGGGTCTTGGTAGTGCAGGAATCAAAAGACGACAGGATCACAATGGCTTCATCCCCCAAGCAGAGGATCCCTCCACCATTTGTAATCCTACCTGTTGTTCGAAGGATCAATGATCCTTAGCCCTAGTTACTATTGTTTAAGTACAACCCATCATTGTTCAACAAAAAACACCATAACCAAAATAAACTACCAAATTCTAAAAAAAGGGCTCCGGCTACGTCTAGAAATGTCCTTCATCGCCCATTCATGCAGCTTACACCTTCGCTGCATCATCATCCCCTCCAGCTCCAGTATCCTTCGCATGATCCTTGCCACTGCAACTAGCCTCGATTGCCAGAACCTCATCAGCCTCATCCTTATCCTCCAACTCAGCCAGCCTAGCCTTCCAGCCCTCCATGTCCCAGCTGCTCCTATCAAAGGCGGGATCCTGAGCTTCTTGAGCCATCTGTAGCTTGGTCTTGTACATGACAATGGCAGCGGAGACCTTAGCATCCTCCGTGATCTCGCTCTTCTCATAATCAAAATTGATCAGAATTGAAGCTATCAGAGTTTTGGCATCCTTGAGATCCTTTTCAAGGGAGGCAATTTTGTGATCCTTGAGCACCGCCACCTTTTGGAGATCAGAGTATTTCTCCTCAAGATCCTCCACATTTCCAACGTAGTCCTCAATTTCAGAAAATTTCTACAAACAAGACAATGCAAAGTTAGGATCATATGATCCTCAAGTGGATAGGATAACTAAGCTAAGTCAGTGATCCTTACATCATTAAAGTACTCGAGGAATTGATGGCGGATCAGAGGCAAGCCTTGAAGGTTGTCAGCTTCAGAGGTTTTTCTTTTCTTTCCACCTCTTCCCTTTGAAGTGGTAGCCTTGGGGATTACAACGGAGGGGCTAGCAGCAGACTTTTTCTTGGAGGATCTGACATTGTCAAGATCAGTGATGTTGAACTTGGAGGCAGATTTTGAGGATTTACCGGCGCCTACACATTCAAAACAGATAAGTATCCTTATTCTATTTCTATTTAACTATTTATTTAAGCATTTAACTATACAAAGAACAGGATACTTACTTGACATAGTGACAGAACCTGAGGATACTTCTTGTGAGTCCTGGGTGTTTGTTTTGAATAACCTTGTTGCAGGATCAAGTCTTCTGAAAGCAGCAAGCCTTTCCTTGGTGGCAGGTGATGGTATAAGATGCGAAACAGAGATAGTTGTACAACAGAAACAAAAGGGTGTTAGTGATCCTTATACAAAAACAAGATTATCTGGTGATCCTTCTCAGGATCCTCTATCCTACCATGGGTGGTCCATTTCCTTGGCAGATCCTTTCCATCAGAGAGAGAATCCCTTCTGACAAAGAAGAATCTCCGTTTCCAGTTAGTATCATTCTTAGTGGCTTTGAAGATGCGATGTTCTTCACCGGGTTTATGCTTGAATAGATATCGATGGGATCCAAAGGTGGTGAGATCATACATCTCTGCTAACTACGACATTCCTAGGGCAATTCCTTCTTGCTCAATGATCCTTTCGAGGGTATATAAGACTCTCCAAATCATTGGCATAGCTTGAATGTAGGAGATGCCGGTGAGGGAGAAGAAAGACTGGGTGAATTCAGGGAAAGGATATGTGTATCCTATTGTGAACGGTGTGACTGGGAAAGCTACCCAGGTTTCAGAAACGTAATCACTTAGAACGGCGGGGTCAAATGGCTTGAAATGGGTGTTCACCGGAAAGCAATGCCGGATTCTGTCTATTTGCGGATCAGTTAAGCAGCACCTTTCATTCGCTGAATCTTTGATGATCCCCTGGCTCTTAAGAGGACTGTCCTTCTTGTGATCCTTAGCAGGAGAGGATCTTAACATCATCTTGATTATGAAGAAGGTGAAGAGAGAAGGAGCAGAGAAAGAAAACGTAAAGGAAGAAGAGGAAGAGAGATACCTGATTGATCTTCGGATATGAATTTAAAGGGAGTTTCTCTTGAATTTAAATGCGAATTGATCCCAATCTCTAACTCCTATTTATAATGATGATTTTGCAGGATAGTCACCTCAGTGACCTCATGTTCGTAACGGCTAGTCCGATTACAACGGCTAGTTATCCGTTGGTTGACTGCGGATAAGAACAAAATACAACTCGTTTATTTACATAATTACTCCTTATATTTTGGGGGCAATTGTTAGGGGAGGATTTCTCAATGATCAGTGATCCTCATTTACTGTTGGGTTTAGTGATCCTCAATTCTGTCTGAAGTAGTGATCCTCAGAAGTGTTGAAGGATCAGGATCATGGATCATCATAAGGATCCTTGTGCTAACGATTTTCTACTTTGAATTTGAAACTGTTTTGCAGGAGTACCAGCTTGGACTTGGTCTTGGCGATATTCCTGGCGTATATTCTATGTTTATTCCGCACGTGCCTGGCCAAAAGTGGACGTTATGGAGTCATGGAGGACTCGCACCATTTGCGGAAAGTTAGTTAGTGTAGATATTTTCCATTTTTAAAGGGGTAGCGAGCTAATTAGAAAACACTTGGCTATTTTTGGCTACACACACACTCGTACAACTGCTCTCACCTGTTCTCGTTAATTCACTTGGCGATTACACACTTTTTTACACAATACACTATAGTGATCCTTGTACTTAGCTCGCTATCATTCGAAGTTGTAATATATTTTCTTGTTTAATTTGAGTTGGTGATCGGTAGTTTCCATCACCCGAGGTTTTTTATGCCGGAGATCATTCATTGATCAAGGGCTTTTTCCTCGTATAAATCTTTGTGTCACTTGTTCATTTCATTTCTGAGTGATCCTTATTGTTGTTCATCAATTCAAGCATCATACCCCATAACAGAAAGTTTGGTTGCATTGTCATCGCTTGATTTTTGACCAAAACATGCACCGGGGGTGCGACTCACCGTGCCAGCCAGCTCGGAAACGCACGGTCGTGCGATTCGTGGCATGGTCGTGCAACAGCTGCAGATCAGAATTTTCCGCAGAAGCCATTTCCAGCAACTGTTTTGGCCGTTTTTCGTCATTTTTTCGACACACAAACTGTTTAAACAATATTTCAACATAGAACTTTCGCCCGGCACGTATGAAAATTATACAAACTAACGTAAACTACCAAATACATCAAAATTACGCTAAAACTACAAAAGCACAAAAATGGACGATTTTACCCTTATAGCGCCAAAGACGCTCTTGCTACATTTTTAATCACCGAGTCAGTAGCGTAGACTCATGCTAAATTTTTGTCGGCGAGTCGATAGCAAGACTCATGCTAAATTTTTGTCGGCGAGTCGATAGCAAGACTCATGCTAATTTTTTGTCGGCGAGTCGATAGCAAGACTCATGTCCCTACACTTGTTACATGTGCGGGCCATTACCACGCCCTTTCGGATTCTGCTACGTATTGCCCGGAAGACCACCTGGGGGTCTCTCCGACATCATTTTTGCCAACTAGCCCACTTGATTCTCGATGGTCTGAATGGAAGCCTTTTGACTCCGCATTTCTCCTTCGTTGACCAAGAACCGCTCCTCATGCTGCTGATATCGTTTCTCAGAAATTTGATTAGCACTGTTGGAGTTGTTCAGCAGTTGTGCCATCATTTCCTCTAGCTTTGCGTTGCTTTGAGAGGCGTGTGGCTGGGAACTGCTTCCTGAGCCTTGATTATGATACTGTGGCTGGAAGGATTGACCTTGAGATTGTTGTGGCGCAGGAGCATGTTGAGCAAATCCGTGTGCGTTTTGGTTCCCAGAACCAGATTTCCACCCAAAGTTTGGGTGATTCCTCCACCCTGGATTGTACGTGTTGCTATAGGGGTTGTTTTGGGGCCTAATTTGATTGCCCATGTAGTTCACCTCCTCGTGTGCTGTAAACATAACACCCTGCTCACACGTACCTGGCACATGTGCAACCCCGCACTGATCACATGATGGTGATTGAATTCGCGAGACATTCTGAGACTGATCAATTCTTGTTGCCAAGGCTCCAATTTGCGCAGTAAGAGCTGTTTTGGTCAAAAATTACCGAAGCAATTTAGTGATCAAATTAGTTAAGTGAGGTAGTGTGCTAAAAAGTGTGTTGAAAATATGCTGGTTAAGTTGTCTGGAAAAACAGTATTCAGGATACGACTCAGGATATTGAGCTGTATCTACGATCAAACAATGAGCAAAAAGTATAGGGGATGACACGAGATATACGAGGAAAGCCCTTGATCAATCTAGATCGCCGGCATAAAACCTCGGCAGCTGACAATCGCAGCTGCCTTGTTCTTCTTATTGCCTTAAACGTCAGGATACAGTGCAGGATACTGACCAGATCGCTAAGTGTTACAACGCTTTTGTGCGAAAGTGAAAATTGCTAGAGAACAAGTGTAAGAGTGTAGTGAGTGTTGATGTGATGTCCTATTCGATCTGATATACCCACCTATTTATAGTAACGAATTACAAACGAAAATTCCTATAAATATGGGATGCTCCGAATATTCCATTGCTAACGTTGTAGACCGAGTAATGCGGCTTCAACGTCTTTATTTGAACGACTTGGACCGAGTCTCCCGCGGAATGAGTCCTTGTGAACGTTGCTAGCTTCTAACCCGCGTACCTGCATATAATCCGTTAGTGATCCTGAGGATACCATTCAGGATGTTACCAATATCCTGAATCAGCATCCCGGATGTGAACAGATATCATATAACCAAGATATAACCCAAGATATTTCTCAGGATATGGGCTCAGAACTTCACCCACAACAATTGTCCCCAAAAATGTTACCGTTTAGTATCCTGCCACTAACGGTTACATTTTTCACGGAGATCGAAGCAATTAAGAGATAAGACCGTTTGCAACTACTCAGCCTATATTTACTCATTGCACCCTATATCTTCTCATCCCCATCTCTTTTTTAATCACTACCGATAAGGAAAAAAGGTAAACATTCTCTCTCTAATCTTCATCTTCATCCTCCTTTTCCGGTCAAAAAATCAGGCGATCAAATGCCGAGACAGACAAGATCCAGTTCTGGTGATTCGGCTCCCACATTTATCCAGCAGAATCTTCTCCAAGAACCGGAGAAAGAGATATGCTCTTTTGATAGTGCCCACTTGTCGGCTCTCAAATCCTCCGGTATCTTTCCGAAAGGAACGGTATTCCGACCGTTCGACCCGGAAATCCGGTCGGATATGGTCTCCAATGAGTGGTTGTGCTTTAGTGCCTTTCCCTTCACCTTAGGGTTACAGTTCCCCTTTCCAGACTTTATCACCGAATTCTTCAACATTACAAAAATCTCTTTTAGCCAAACAATGCCGATGCTTTGGCGTGTTATGTCCGTTCTTGACCAGATCAAGAAAAACCACATCCCTGATCTTTATGTTCATGATCTCCCCCTAGCTTACCGGCTTAGATACCATGGATCATGTAGATTTTTGTTTTATTCCACCTCCGGCGACCCGCTGATACTTCGTGCCACCAGGAACGAGGATAATTGGCAATCTAAGTTCTTCTTTGTAAAAAGAGACTCAATCCCTGGTGGAATGGAATATCCGATGAAATGGTTGAAAAAGGGTAGGATTTAGGGTTTAAGGATGATCCTGCCTCTTATCCTGTTCCATATCCTGAACTGATCAACTTTCTTTTTTCTGTTGTGCATGCAGCTGATTTTAGGAAGATTGCACCTCCCCTTGTTGAATCACAAAAAAGGATTGACACCATCAGACTCCTTCCAGAGGCTGAAAGTAGTTTCAACCCGTCTCCACCATCTCCAAGTCCTCTTTCTAGTGCAAACATGTCTGGTAAGGATCCTGCAAAATATCCTGTACATACATGTCTTTATTTGATATACTCAGGAGAAATTTTACTCCCTGTATGCAGACTCCAGCAAGGTTCCAGTCTACTTAGACCTTGACAGCTACCCTACTCCAGTCACGGTCAAGAAAGAGACCCCTGCTGCCACCAGCTCCAAGCCGCTCCCGGCTCCTAAGGCTAATCCGAGGACTCGTGCTTCCACAGCAAAAAAGAGGAAAGGTCCTGAAGTCAGTGCTCCAGGTCCAGAAGGGTTCTCCTACGATGAACTCAGCTTTTCTGACTCCTTAGAGCCAATGACATCCTTCCTCAACAAGGTAATATCCTGCTACATATCCTGCACATATATCTTGATAGGATATTCTGACAGGATATCATGGTTAATATATTCTGACTCATACCTGAATTTGATGTGCAGGGCCTCCAGCATTTGCTCCACCTGTACAACGATGCTTGTGGTACTGCTGTACTCCATGAAGCCAGGATTAAACAGCTCGAAAGTACCGTTGCCGACCAAGGTGCCATTGCTGAAGCAAAGACCCGGCACTACGAGGGCATGCTGAAGAAGGTCACCCAAGATGCTGAGCTCAAACTTGCCACTGTCCAAATGGATCACGAACAGGCCATGGTTTCTTTCTGGGAAGGAATCAAAGCCTCTGCTATCATCTCCTTGCTACAAGCTCGCATCAAGATGGCCTACGAGGCCAAGGAGACAGGCCTTGTATGCCCATCCTGGCCGGTTGAATCCTGGGTGGCCAAGCTGAAGGAACTTGGAGGCAAAGCTGTGCCACTTCCTGCTGAAGCCGGCGAATCTTCTAAGTCAGCAGAGGTGGTAGACAAGGCTGGAGATAAGAAGGATGCTGGAGAGGATGCTGGGACAGATGCTGGTGAGGATGCTGCTCAGGATGCTGAAGCTGAAAAGGCAGAGAAGGTTGGAGAAGATGCCGCTGTGTGAGGGCACTCAGGTGGGCAATGATGGATATACGTGCCAAGGCCGGAGCCCACCTTTTTAAATTTGAATGTTGGTCTGTAATCCCCAAAACAATTTACCTTTTCTGCACTTTACTTTTCCGCACCTGAACAATTTACATTTCCTGCATGCTTTTTGAACAATACAACAGTTGGAGGCGGATGGGTCTCGGTTTGAGATGAAACCTTCAACTGTTGGGTAAATATGTTTAAAGACTAATTGTGCTTTTGGTGGATGGATCTCGGTTTGAGATGAAACCAAAAGCACAAACTTTTGCTATGTTAATAATATAACTTTCCTTTAGCTTTATTCTTGTTATTACACCTTTACTACATGAATTTTACTTATAAAAATAGTTTTGTTTGATCATATTTAGGAACCCATTGTAAGTGTATCCTGAAAGATATCCTGCTCAAGATACTGAAATACAATCTATAAATTATCCAAATAAAGAGGAGAGATCATACCAGAGATTCTTAAAGTATAAATTTCAATCTTCCATCATAAGTATGTCCCCAGTGCACACTTACAAACTTAGATCCATCCTTTGAATAGTATAATGCATGTCCCCTGTGTTCGACACAGAAATGCAAATGTATTCACACTTTGGCTTGAATAAATTCTGAACACCCCAAGGCAAAACCCTTGATATCCTGAAATGAATCCTTAGCATACTGGGGATAAACCCTTAATATCCTGAGGATAAACCCTGATATCCTGGGGATAAACCCTGAGTTTCATGCGCTACAGACGAGAGTGTATAAACTCCAAATCTTAGAAAGGTGAAAACCTTTAAACCTTAGAGAGTATGAAAATACCCTTTCGTGAGAGAGGGTGATCAATCCTCATATACCTTCAGGATCCAGGATATAGCCAACAGTAACGAAATTATCAGCCACTTTTACATGAACTGGTCCCGCTACCTTGAACTATACCTAGAAAACTTGTGCTCCAGGCGAGGTGTTTAAACCCAATTCGAAAGAAAGGTGAATACCTTTAAACCTTTGAAGGGATCAGGATCCCTTAAACGTGAGAGAGGGGGCCAATCCTCTAATCTTTCGAGTTATCCTGAGTGCATATCCTGGAATTATATCCTGAAACATAGGCTGCAAAACAACTGTAAACTAAGGTGGGTGTTAGCTTGGCTAACACCCCTCCGATGCTTAAGTCAGTATTGGGTTCAAGATAATAAACAAATATATTTAAAAGAGACAGAATACATACCATTCTGAGATAGAAATTAAATTCTATTCTTACTTGAAATAGAGCTTTAAATGTATTGCATTCCAGGATCTCGGTAGCATATCCCCTTCCATATTCTTGAGTCGATATGCTCATTTCCCTGCTTCTGACTCAACTTCATATGGTCCTTCCCATTTTGGAGCTAGCTTGCCATCGGCAGGATTAGTAGTATTTTGAAAAGCCTTTCTTAGCACCCAATCACCAACTCGAAATCTCCTAGTCCTTATATTCTTGTTATATGCTCTGGATATTCTTTGTTGATATGCTGCCATCCTTAGCCTTGCTGCATCTCTTTTTTCATCTATAGTATCCAAATCTCGACATAAGGCTTCAGGATTCTGTTCAGGATCCTGTAGGATAGATTTTGCAGTAGGTATCGACATTTCCGTTGGAATCACTGCCTCTGCTCCAAATACCAAGGAAAATGGGGTTTGGTCGGTTGCATTCTTTACCGTTGTCCTATCAGCCCACAAAAGAAAGGGTAATTATTCTGCCCATCTTCCTTTTTTGGCTCCAAGTCTCTTCTTTAAGTTATTGACAATTATCTTCAGCTTGTCCATTCGCTTGAGGATGTACCGGAGTAGACGTGATCATTTTGATTCCCCAACTCTTGCAAAAGTCAGTAGTCCTCTTGCTTATAAACTGGGACCCATTATCACAAATGATTTCAGCTGGTACCCCAAACCTGGTCAGGATATTCCTCTTTATGAAGGATACTACTTCTTGGTCTCTCACTTGAACAAATGCTTCAGCTTCAACCCACTTAGAGAAATAATCCGTCATTGCTAGCATAAAGACTTTTCCTCCCGGAGCTTTTGGTAACTTCCCTACTATATCCATCCCCCATTTCATGAATGGCCAAGGGGAAGCTACAGGATATAGTGGTTCAGCTGGTTGATGTAGTATGTTACTAGGCCTTTGACATGCATCACACCTTCGAGCATATTCTGCAGCATCTTTCCTCATCGTTGGCCAATAATATCCTGTCTTTAATACTTTCAAGAACAATGACCTGCCCCCAGTGTGGTTACCACAATCCCCTTCATGTATATCCTGAAGTACTTATTTGGCTTCAGGATCCTCCAAGCATCTCAAATACGATCCTGCAAGAGATTTCTTGTATAAAACATTATTTATAATAGTGAATCGTGATACCTTCATCCTAAATGCCTTAGGATTTTCATCTCTGGGGATGTATCCTTCCTTGAGATATCTCATGATTGGAGCCGTCCAGGTTTTAGGATCCTTTTCAGGATACTCTGCTCCAGGATCCTGAATACCCGCTACTTCTTTATCCTGAGGATTCGTTGCAGGATACAAGATATGCAATATTGGTATTTGGGTCCCTTCTGGTATCCTGATCGATGATCCCAGATTTGCTAAGGCACCTGCTTCAGCATTATCCTCCCTTGGTACCTGTTCAAGTGTAAAAACATCGAAATATCCTGCTAATTTTTTGAGAATATCAAGGTATTCGATTAATTTCTCACCCTTAACTGCATAGGATCCATTAAAATGGTTAGTAATCCTGCAATTAAAGCCTCATACTCTAATCCTGCAATTAAAGCCTCATACTCTAATCCTGCAATTAAAGCCTCAATCCTACAAGGCTTGATACTCATATTCTTTGCCAACTCTAATCCTGCAATTAAAGCCTCATACTCTGCTTCATTATTAGTAGCAGGGAATTCACACCTAATAGCCTGGGGTAATATGTCCCCCTATGGTGATTTTAGTAGTATTCCCAATCCTACTCCTCTTACATTAGATGCACCATCAGTATATAACGTCCAGGATCCTGAGGATTCTCCTAACTGTTGGACTTTTAGGTCCACCTCATCCTGAATGTCACTACTGAAATCAGCCACAAAGTCAGCTAAAGCCTGAGACTTTATGGCATTTCTAGGTTCATATACTAAATCATAAGCACTCAACTTTACTGACCACTTGGCCATCCTGCCTGACATCTCTGGTTTCCTAAGCACATTTTTGACAGGATAATTTGTTTTAACATGAATCCTATATGTCTCAAAGTAATGTCTAAGCTTCGTTGATGCCATAACTAATGCTAGTATCAATTTTTCTAAATGAGAATACCTAGTTTCAGCATTTAACAAACTTTTACTAACATAATAAACATGATATTGCTGACCTTCAGATCCTTTATAAGGACGGCACTTACAGCATTCCCTGATACTGCGAGGTATAGGGATAGTGGTTCACCATTCTCAGGCTTCATCAGTAGAGGTGCAGTTGAAAGATATTGCTTCAAATCATGCAGGGCTGCTTCATGCTTCTCACCCCATTCGAATTTCTTGTTCTTATTCAGGATATCATAAAACTCTTTGCATTTCTCTGAGGATCTTGAAATAAATCTGTTTAATGCTGCCACTCGCCCTGTTAATCGTTGAACATCCTTCATATTTGAGGGTGATTTAATATCCAAGATGGCTTTAATCTGCTCCGGGCTCGCCTCTATTCCTCTTTTGGTCACCATATATCCTAGAAATTTTCCTGCCCCCACTCTGAAATGACACTTAGCAGGGTTTAGCTTCATGTTATATTGATCCAGGATATCAAATGCTCCATTAATATCCTGGAGGTGATCCTGAGCTTTCCTTGATTTTACCACCATATCGTCAATATATACCTCCATGGTGTCCCCCAGCTTGTCTTTGAACATCATGTTTACCAATCTCTGGTATGTTGCACCTGCATTTTTCAAACCAAAAGGCATAGTCGTATAACAATAAATACCTGTTGGTGTCATGAAGGCAGTATCCTCCTGGTCAGAAGGCTCCATTTGAATCTGCTGAAATCCTGAGGATGCATCCATGAAGGTCAACATTTCATGCCCGGCAGTAGCATCCACCATTGCATCAATGTGAGGAAGAGGAAATGGGTCTTTAGGACAAGCCTTGTTCAAGTATGTGTAGTCTACACAGACTCTCCATTTCCCATTTTTCTTCTGTACACGACTACGTTTGCTAGCCATCTTGGAAACTTGACTTCTCTGATCATCCTGGACTTCAACAATCTTTCAACTTCCTCTTGGATAATCGTATTCCGCTCAGGAGCAAATTTCCTTCTTTTTTGCTGAACAGGCTTGAATGATCTGTCAATTCCAAGCTTGTGAGTGATAATGTCTTTGGATATACCTGTCATATCCTCATGCTTCCATGCAAACGTCGACATCCTGCATTTCAAAAAGTTAGTTAACTGCTCTTCAATATCCTGAGGGATATTGGTTCCTACGAGCACCGAGATATCAGGATTATCCTGATCCAGGATAATTTTCTTCACATCCTTCTCCAAATCCTCCACGATATCCTGGGCCCGCATCTTTAATTGCTATGCTGTACTAGGCTTGGTTGAGGATTTCATCGAGGATGAGTAGCATTCTTTCGCCTCATGCTGATCACTATCAACCTTGACAATTCCCCAAGGGGTAGAGATCTTGATGCATTGGTGATATGTTGATGGCACAGCCTTCATATCGTGAATCCATGGTCTTCCCAGTATGATGTTATAATAGGATAGAGAATCCATCACACAGAAACGTTGTATCGAGTTGACTCCTTCAACATATACTGGTAACTTTATCTCTCCCACTGTGTTCGTAGCCTCTCCACTGAACCCAACAAGCACGGTGGACTTCGAAGTGATATCCATCGGAGATACATTCATTCTCTTCAGAGTCTCTAGTTGGATTATGTTGACGGAGCTGCCATTATCAACCAATATCCTGCGTACAAAATGGTTAGCCACATATAATGTTATTACCAGAGCATCATGATGAGGATCCTGGACAGTATCCCTGTCATCAGCATCAAATGTGATCACTTTGTCAGTTGTGAGGGTAGTCATCCTGAC